>VYXH01009917.1:5456-22943 GCA_013397275.1 Burhinus bistriatus | reverse complement strand
TGGGGGGGGAGGGAAGGGTGGCATTTGTCTTCTGGAGAAACTGCTATGAGTACCGAAGCACTGCTTCCCAGGAAGTGGCTGGACATCGCCTGCTGAGGGGAAGTAGAGAATAAATCTTTTGTTTTCCTTTGCTTCCATGAGCAGTCTTTGCTTTTGCTTTTGCTTTATTAAAATGCCTTTATCTTGACCCCTGATTTTTTTTCCACCTTATTTTCTCCCCCACACGCACTGTCCTGCTGAGGAAGTGAATAATAGAGTGCCTTGGTGGGCATCCAGCCAAGGCCAATCCACCACAAATGTCTTCTTCCATGTGTCTCCTGCACCTCCTTCTCTGGTTTCTGCAAAAAAGTACCTCTTCACATGTCCTCACCTATCTCCTTTTTTGTCTCCAGTGTCTTCTCACTTCTTTTTTATGTCTCTTACTCCCCACAGCTACCACCCTTAATGTCTGAGCAGCAGTGCTGTGGGCTCCTCAGACTGAAGTTTTGGTGCACATTGGGCTATTTCTATCTGTGGCCAAGTCAGCTGGACCTGGCTTGATTAACACAGGGTAGTTCCTGACCTCCCCTCATACAGAGCACCTTGCAGCCCCTGATAGCCAAACCATGCCAGTTATGCCCAATAGTTGCCTGCTTGGAAAGAAACAAGAAAAAAGTTATCATGGTTTTAATTAACTGGCAAAAAGTATTAATATGCTCTGGAATTATCAGGAAATTAAATATTCCCTGATAACAGGTGCAAGTCTCTCCCAGAATGCCAGTTCTTCTGACATCATTGAAAAGGTTGTTTATTAACGAACCCTAGTTAAATCATTTTCTCTTCCTAGATTTTTCTATTAACCTCTGAGGAAGGTTGCATAAGAAAGAAAAGACCAAAATATTTTGTGCCATGGCATCCTTCTATCTTTCAGCCACCTTTTGAACATATTTCAAGCCAAACCTTCCCAAAGGCTTTTTCACAGGTATATTTATCACCAAGACTTAAACTGTTGATATTAGGCATAATTTTTATTAAACATGAAAGACTTTAAAATTAATTAGACAGCTGATTAGTTGGTAAGCCTGTTTGTCATTGCTATCACCCCCAACATTTTTCACTGCATAACTGATAAGTTAAATACCTGATTACACGGAAAGTTAATTGGTTTTTAAAAGAGCATCTGCAGAAGAAAGTTGTAAGCTGTGAGGTATATGCCAATCAAAACGTAATACAATTTTTAACTGGAGAAGATTAACACATGCTACTTCATAAGGTTTGAACTTGCCTTCCTCCTCCCCCAGAATTACTTGAAGATATAAAATTATTGGCCAAGGGTACACAGTGTGAATAAGATGCATTAATGCTTTCTGCCAGTCCAGTTTCTTTAACTTCAATAAAATTTTACATTAGGATAAAGTGGTTAAGACTACTCCAAGGCAATTTATTACCCACAGATTGTTGACTTTAGTACATCTTTAGAAAAATACCTCAGTCCAGCAAGAAAATGGAGAAACGGGGAAAATTAACTGCTTCTAACTTGAAAGAGAAGAACAAAAATCTATGCTAAAACTGTGTTTCTAGTTTGTGTTAAAATGAAGAAAACAACAATAGTAAGGCATTTTTTTCAGGGAGGAATAAAATGCAGGCAGAATATCCTTATTCTCTAAGAGTAAGAGGCAGCAGTCATAAGCAGGGTATTTTTTTTCAAAAATTTTTCAAAATTATTACAGATCTTGGGAACAGATAGAAGGAATTCTATGCACTTAAAATATCCTTAACCATGAAATTTGCAATTCTTATATGATTATAAGTTTATAATATAATTCTTATAACAATTCATTTCAGTAAGTACAGGTTTTAAAAAGCACAGTTTCTTGTGCTGGATAACATTCCACTGGAATGTGGAATATAATTCCATGATATGATAAGGGTATTAGGGTTAAAGAACTTCATATTGAGAATATAAATCTGAACATCAAATACCCTGTAGGAGTACTGGCTTCCTTCATTCAATTTCTAGATCCACACTCCTACACACACCCTCTAAATCTACTGTGTGCTTTATCCATACATCTATCCATAGCACAAGAGCTTAAAAATTCTATGTGCTTATATATAAATTCTGTTCTGTTCCTGCATTACCAGTTTTAAACTTCTTTAAGGTTCTGTCTGGATCACTGCTTTGCTCTTTTCTCTCTTCTTTTACATTCCAGAGCCCTACTTTTTCATTTTCCTTAACTACTGCTGTTCATAGATTTTAAAAACGTCGTTTTACCCTGATCAGACTTCAGAAAACCAAAATGTTAATTATATGCATTACAACATCAGTACTACTCTCCTATCTAATGTCAGCCCAAGATATTCAATCTTGGCATTTTTCATATCGTCTTGTTAAAACTCTTGGTGGAAAAAAAATCTATCTTCCTGACATCTTTCACCTGACCTCAAATAACACCAATTAGTCAACGGTAATTAAGCCTTTAGTTATTTTTATATGCTTAAGCCTCATTTTCAAATACATAATATTTTAGTTGTCCAAATGATCCATTCTTTGGCTCAAAAAAAAAAAAAAGGGTAACCTTAAGACTACTCAAGTCTTTTCACTGAGGTATTTTTTCATAGCATGGTGGATCTCTCTACTAAGAAAGTTTTGTCACCTTAATGGAAAAGATATAATAGTGCTAAGACGCATGTTCACAATTCATTCCAATGTTACCATGATGATCAAAAGAATAGAAATCTATTACTGTAATTTTAATCAGTTTCATAGAATTTCCTGAGCTCTATTAACACTCCTGATGTTCTTGTCAGATCAAACTGTCTTAACTGCAAAGTTAAGATTCTGATATTCTGAAAAGGCTGGTAATTTTATCAGTGTACTTCTATATGTGTGGATAAAAACCTTACATCATAACAGATGTACTTTCAGAAAAAATGTAAGACAATAGCCTGTTTCTTACAAGCCCTTGCTTCTCTAACTAGTGGTGGACAGGATAGTCATTCTTATGTAGCAGTGGCCTCCAAGAGTACAAGCACAAGATGATAGAGAGGGCTTGAGAATACAGGTCATAACAGAGATCCCCAAGGGTATAAACATCAGCCATGAGAAAATGCCAGCTTTATATGTTATTGCAGGAATGCAACCTTGAAAGCTGGGATGACCAGTTTTAGGGCAATAGGAAAAGAACAAAACCCATGTATCCAGCATGCATAAACATCCGTATACACAAAGGACATAATCAGAAACAGAGGTAGCTCTACCTTAGGGACAATGGTGTCCATCCCCAGAAAACCTTTTTAATTCTTGTTAATTTTTTTTTTTCTTTCTTGTGCTAAATATGGATGGCGGATGTGTTGACACTAAACCAACACCAGAACAGAAAGTGTACAACGTAACTAGCAGTAACCTGTATTTACCCTTTGAGATCCCCATCAGCTTCGAGGAATTAGAGCCACCACTGAGGAGATACAGAAGACCATAACAACCCCTACAAGGAGCAGACCAAAGGAAGAAGAGAAAGAGAAAAGTTTCTGCAGCATTATGCCACTCAATATCACCTGATCAATGCCCCTACTTAAGCATCAGCAGATCCCTCTCCCCTTTTTGGTAGAGAAAACACCACTATTTGTTTTGCCATTCACCATATTTAGCTTCTGCAACCCAGTAATTACTTTCTATTATATAACTGGGTTTAGAATGTTAGAAGTTAAAATGCAAAGTGTTTTTTTCTGTTGTGTGTATATGTGTATATGTGTGTGTGTAATGTGTGTGTTTCCTGCTCTAGCCTTGCCGCAGTACCAAGTCAGAGGAAACTCATGTGTAACATAGCTATTTAGTAGAATGATCAGTTAGTACCCAAAGCTGCAATTCTCTGATGAATACCCCTACAAATTCTCCAGTTGCCTCAGAGTCAGCATTTATGTAATTGTTCATTCTAGCCCATAATCTTTACTGAAACAACACAGCACCTATTTTTTAGATATATGCAATGCATATCTTAAAGGACACTGTAGAAAGGAACTCAAAACTAGACAGTATTAATCAGTTTGTAGTCAGTCAATACCTAAAAGTAGCTGATTGATAAAAATTTTTCCAACAGCATCTGAAATCCATGTGTTTTCTGGAATTTACACACTTTCAGACTGCAGGAAGGAATTTACAGAGCTTTGATGACTGTAAAAGCTGGTATCTATTCCCATTAAAATTGCTGAAAAGGACTTACCCTTTTCTTCTGCATTATATTTAGAGAACAATAGGTTGGATGATTCTTTATTTAGCCTCTGAATACTTCAGAAATTCTTCTGTTAAACTCATAGAAGTGTGCACAGACTCAGAAACAGTTTCTGAGCCTACGGAATCAAAGAGACAGGTAGCTATGGGGATGGGTCAGGGGGAGATTTTCTTCATTGAATAAGAATGGGTCAAAAGCATAATGGTGTTTTCAGATTCCATTTGGAGACTTGCAGACATGATTTCTATCTCCAGTCCTGTGCTAGGCAGCCTAATTAGTTTTATGGGTTTAGATATAATAATCCAGTCCTGCAGGGTATGGCAGAGGATACACAAGCATTTCATTTTATGTCTCACTATGATATGTGTATGGTGAAGTACGAACATAAATTGTTGTGGGCTCAAACTTGTGTAAAAAGCTTCTTTATGGTGAAGGTAGCCAAACACTGGAAAGGGTTGCCAAGAGTGGCTGTGGAGTCTCTGTCTTTGGTGATATTCAAAACCCAACTGGACACAGTCCTGAGCAACCTGCTCTAGTTCGCCTTACTTCAGTAAGAGTGTTGGTCTAGATAACCTCTGAATATCCCTACCAACCTTACCTGCTCTGTGGTTTTGTGCGTGATTAACAGGGTCTGGTTTAATATGAATTCAACTACACTGGTCCAAACAGAGAAGGCATTGTACCTAGCACAACTAGAAGTATCTACAGAATGTCAGTGTAACCTCAGCTACTACTGGACTAGTGATATTTTCCCCACCCAGAAAACTGCAATCTGATTTAAATAGTGATATGAACTTCACCACGTAAGCCTTGTAAAAGATTTGTCATGATAGTACTGCGCAGCATCCTCATGAAGACCTCAGCTTGCAATCAGAAGAGAAAGTTACAGCTGTTGAATCAGTAATTCTCAAAGAAGCTTATTCGTTGACTTCAGTCCAGTGAGCGAGAATGAAACAATGCATCCAACAAATCAGTGTTTGGATATTGTTCTAACAAGACAGAGGCAGTGAGCTGACAACTTCAGAAACAGCGGAGTGGACCTTTGAGAACCTCCTGGCTTAAAACCAAACATAACTAATCACAACAGCTGTGCAAATAAACTCAGAACTCCTATTTTTCTTGACATCACCCAGTAATCAAGAAATGTGGCAAAATGAGCCATCAGAACTGAGATGTGCTCACTGATATCAAACCAGCATTTCAGAATGACTGTCAGATCCCTTATGCCAATAAGGCTAGAAAGGAAGCTAACATAAGGACAAACAGTTTTGTGCTTTCCCATAGCAAGACAGATTTTAGACAGTAAAGCAATTAACAACTAAAAAATTAAAGTATAAAGTTGTAGAGTGTTTGGTGGGGTTTTTTGTTTATTTTTGTTTTGGTTTTATTTTTGTTTTACCTCCCAAAATGACAAGCATCACTCTCCCTCACCACAGGGAACACTTCCCTGTTTTTACATTTTGAGACATGATGTTTCTTTCCCCCTTAAAATTAGAATTTCTCTCTTATTTTCAAATTTTAGAAACAGGTATCAACATTTTTTTCCTCTCTTTCTGCATAGTGAAATTTAATCTTCTAATTGGAGCCACAGAACTATTTTAAGAAGGAGGTGCAAGTGCCTGATGGCAATTCCAAGGGCTCCAAACCTTCCTACCAGTAGGTGGAGCAAAAATGTCATTAATGTAGAGACAAACTTTGGACTAGGACTCTAGTCATGCACAGGGAGTCTTCTTTTTCCGTTCTGTTTTTTAACTGCTCAATCCAAGGAAGACAGCCTAATGTTTTGGGTTTTTTTTGTTGTTGTTTTTGTTTGTTTGTTTGTTTTTAATGTCATTTTAAGAGTAAAGGGGGGATTCTATCTGATACAGCTTTCAGAAGCACAACAAAGAAAAAAATCACTCTGCCAGCTCCTGCCCTCCTGCTCACTTGTCTTGTCTGAGTATGCGGTGAGAAGAACTGGGGACATGGTTCAGCATGGTACTGCTGTATATGGACTTCTCTTTAGCTGGCAGTTTCCTTGCTTGTAGCCCTGAGCTCCGTCCAACAGATAATCTCCTTGTCCTTTAGTTCTTCCATGCTGAGCAACCTGATCTAGTTGAAGATGTCCTTGCTCTTTGCAAGGGGCTTGGACTATGTGACCTTTAAAGGTCCCTTCCAATCCAAACTGTTCTATGATTCTGTGATTCTATTCTATGATTCTATGATTCTGTTCTACGATTCTATGTACATTGCCTCCTATCCCAGAACAAAGTTGTTTCATGCCACATGAGAGATGATAGGCACGCACTGAAAACAAACTCCTTTCCTTATGTTGGTTTTATTTAGTTAGGGATGTGCTTATGCTCATGACAAAAACATGCTACGAAATCATACAGCTTTCAAATACACAGTCTTAAATCTGAAGTACCTCGAGTGTACTAAAATGTTGTTGGATTTTTCACTCAGACAGTACTCAAGAAGATATTAGACAGAGTACCTTATACATTAAAAGATCTTGAAAGCACCTTTCAACTTTGTTATGCTTCTGCAAGCTATGGATTAATGGGAATCAGCATGGGACTTGCTACGCAGACAGGAATACCTACAGGAATTAACATTTAAACTGAAAAACCTCACAATGAAAAGCCTTGTCATCTCCTGACAGAATCATGCCTGCTGTTTCCATCATTCATAACAAAGCATATCTTTACATTAAATCACAGTTGAGCACCAGGATGCAAATATTCAAGACAGCCTTTGAAAAGGACATTGCAGCTAATCATCAGAGTCCTGAGCAAAAATGCACTTAGAATTTTATTAATTCTTAGGAACTTCCTGTCTCTAAACCCAGGTACCTCTGAACGCAAACATTTCCTTATGAACTTTGACTCTTTTACATCGTGATTTTTAGAAAATAACATTATTTAGATATTTTGTGTCAATTTGGGGTCAGTTTGGAAAGTGTCAATTGGGGCAAATTCACTGAATCTAATAGTGCTTTAGTTCATGGGCTAATGTTAATTCAATTTTGTTTCAATTGATTTAGCCTATAAACAAAAAAATTCCTTTTCACATGACAGTGTTTAGAGGCTTTCTAACTGAAAGAAATGATACTGAGAGAAATTATTTTAGAATTTAAATTAAATGGTGAAAGTTAAATTATAGTGTTTCTCACTAGAAGAGCAACAAAGCTGGTGAAGGACCTGGAGAACAAGTCTTATGAGGAGCGGCTGAGGGAACTGGGGTTGTTTAGCCTTGAGAAAAGGAGGCTGAGGGGAGACCTTATCACTCTCTACAACTACCTGAAAGGAGATTGTAGAGAGGTGGAGGTCAGTCTCTTCCTCCAAGTAACAGGTGATATGACAAGAGGAAACGGCCTCAAATTGCACCAGGGAAGGTTTAGATTGGATATTAGGAAAACTTCTTCACCGAAAGGGTTGTCAAACATTGAAACAGGCTGCCCGAGGAAGTGGTTGAGTCACCATCCCTGGAGGTATTCAAAAGCCATGCAGAAGTGGCACTTAAGGATATGGTTTAGTGGTGGACTTGGCAGCGTTAGGTTGACGGTTGGACTAGATGATCTTAAAGGCCCCTTCCATCCTAAATGATTCTATGACTATGAAATTTAGGGCACCTAAGACTAAAAGTCTGAGCTCCAGTGAAGTACTATCCCTGAAAACACCAGAAATTTACACAATCGAGACAACCTTCAGCTTTTTTAATGTATTACTTGGAAGCAGTACAGAAGCTACTAGATTTTTAGACGTGAACAAGTTGCAAAATGTTTAATGCATTATATATGTTAATACCATATAGAAAAAAGGTAGTCAGCACCAAGAGATACACCTAGGCAGGCTATACAAATGTATATGTTCTGCAGCCTTTGCCAAAACACTTACTACTGCTATTGAAATGGATGAAATTTAATTGTACTTTTAAATAGAGGCTGGCAATTGCAATTCAAGAGTATATGATTTAGTACATGAAGAAAAAAAGACGTATTCAGATCAAGATTCCTTCCCCCTCACCACATCTTGGTTATGCAAAATTATGCACAGAAGAAGTGTCCCAAATCAGTGTTTTACTGGCACAACAGAAAAAATCACTGAGAATTTTACAAGGTCCCTCCTGTCAAGCCACATGTTTAAGATTCTAAACTTACACGCACAGATTTCAAAACCTGTTATGTAAAGGTTTGTGGTAGTTTCCAGAGCTATAAAAGAGGATAGTAAAGGGCCCCCAGGCACACTGAGTTGAAATAAATTGTTAATGTAAGCATTTTGACTTGCAGTGGAAGGGAATGATTCTTCCATAATTTTAATAGCAATTTCGTTCCTTATTTTATTTTCGTGTTTCTATGTCTTGGAAATATATGTCTTGCCATTCTATTGTTCCCACTGGCTCAAAACAGCCGCTGACCATAATGCAACATCACTCAACTATATTTGACAAAGCAGTGACATTTAACTTTCCTTGTTCATAAGCAAGTAGAAAGACATCTAAACACATCCCATAAGAATCATCTAAATATATCCCATACTCAAAGTAAAATAAGCCTCATTTCAAGAGGTTAATAAAGGAAAAAGGAAAATACGAAATAGTGATAAATTCTTTCACAGTAGAAGTACAAAACCATATTTCTTGCAAAAAACTCTCTCAATATTTCTTTGAAACTTGACTTGCAGTAAGTATGTGGAATATGTTATAGTAAAGGGTTTCTTTTTATAAAAATTTTCTTCTATTTTCCATAGTTTTCAAAAGCAAAAATGGCCAAAATTTGCCTTAAAATTTATCCGTAAAAATGTAAATGGTCAATTTACTACATACAATCCTTGTAAAACAGCTAGTTAATATATTTTACTACAGTTTAAGTAGTTAATATATTCTATTAATTTTTAACTCTAAAGGGATTTTGTTATGAAGTTAGACGATTCAGCAACTCAAGATACCTTTTATGGCAAAATTAATAATCTTATTAATCCCTTTCATATGTGCCAAAAAATACCAGAATAATACAAAGAAACCCTGAGAGCTCAACATCTGGAAGAGTAATTACACCCTGCACTATAGAAGAAAGAACAGGTGTTTGTGGAAGCCCGTGAAGGACAAGAAAGTCAGTGGAAAAAGCCAACATCAATTTATCAAGGGTAAGTCCCGCTTGACCAATCTGGTTGCTTTCTATGAGGAAACAATTTTCTCAGAGCAGAGGATTGTCATTTGCCTTGATTTTAGCAAGGCTTTTGACACAGTCTCCCATGACATCCTCCTCACTGACAACCTGGTAAGATCTGAACTGGACAGATGGACCACAAGATGGGTGTGTATCTGGCTGAATTGTCAAGCTCAGGGGGTGGTGGTTAATGGTTCAAAGTCAAATCGGCAAGCTGCTCAGGAGCAGAGCTCCTCAGGGGCCGATAGTGGATCTGATATTGTCCTCCCTGGGCTACAAAATGGCAGATGAGGAAGATATTTTAAATCATCTTTTCACACCCTTCTCCTTGGACTGTTTATGTTTGCTCTCCCTCTTAAACAAGTTTTCAGCTAAAGAACTTTTGTAGGAATGAAAGTATAGCTGTGGCAACATTGAGATTGTCACAATCTAGTAGCCTTACTTTGTTTTAATTTGGTTTTCTTTGGGAACTCCTAAAGGTATAGTAAGCTCCAAATCTGTCTTTTTAACCCAAGCTTGGCTAAATCCACGTGAACAGAAGAACAGGCATAACATACAGTCATGCTAAAATTCTTTCTAAAAAAGAAGAAAGATTCCTTGTCATCACCCTCAAATTTTATTGACTTAATGTTGTAGTTTAATCCCAGCTGGCAGCTAGGACCACGCAGCCGCTCGCTCACTCCCCAGGTTGGGATGAGACAGAGAATCGGAAAAGTAAAAGTGAGAAAACTCGTGGGTTGAGATAAAGACAGTTTAATAGGTAGAGCAAAAGCCGTGCATGCAAGCAAAGCAAAACAAGGAATTCATTCACTGCTTCCCATTGGCAGGCAGGTGTTCAGCCATCTCCAGGAAAGCAGGGCTCCATCACGCGTAACGGTTACTTGGGAAGACAAATGCCATCACTCCAAATGTCTCCCGTCTTCTCCTTCACCCAGCTTTATATACTGAGCATGACGTCATATGGCGTGGAATATTCCTTTGGTCAGTTAGGGCAGCTGTCCCGGCTGTGTCCTCTCCCAGCTGCTTGTGCCCTCCCAGCCTGCTCGCTGGCAGGGCAGTAGGAGGAGCAGAAAAGGCCTTGACTGCTTAGCAACAACTAAAACCACGAGTGTGCTATCAACAGTATTTCTCATCCCAAATCCAAGATGTAGCATAATACCAGCTGCTAGTAAAAAAGTCAACTCTATCCCAGCTGAAACCATGACACTTAACAAACTACTAGATCTGATTTCAACAGGTCAGGAAATCATGCTCATCTATAATTTTAAAACGGTCCAAGGGTGTTGTTCATGTAGTAGCAGTAGAGCTAGTGCTTAGAGCTATTCAGTTTTATGCCACATTTCAGGGAATTGCGATAGAATTGTAAGACTGATTTTTAAAAATGACAATGCACAACTGTAGCAACATTTTAACATTTGCATCTTCTCTTATGGATCTCTATACATTGCTTCTTCATCATGTGTAGTTTAACTTGATGTAATCTCTCAACTCCATCAGTATAAAAAAAGGTAAAATAAATCATCAGCTGTAAAAGACAACAAAAACTTGTGACTTGTGCTTGCCTTAGCAGGTGACTGTGATGATGTGTGATATCTATAATGAACTGTTTACACTTAGCACTTGCTGTAAGCAGTTAATTTCTGTTCAAGCATCGCGGTATCATGTGTGAATATGAGGGTAAATGTTATATTTCTAAGGTAGGTAAATGCTTGGTTTCTCTGACATTAATTACTTGTGGCTACTTTTACAGAAGTTTTTGCAGCTCTTTAGAAAGTAATTTGATAGCTTTCTTTCATTCATGTGTATGACATGACTAAGCCCGACAGATAACAGATTACTCAATCTATGTTAAACAGCTCCTGAATTCCAGAAAGTGTGATTTGAATTGAGTCTTAGTGCTTCTGTCCATCAATATTTTCACTCCATTACAAGAATATCAATAGTTCACGAGAAGTGATTCATAATCTCATGTCCATTATTTACTCTAAGGAGTTCTTGGATAGTCTGCTTCTGCTTGTCTGTGGTTTTGAATAGCTAATTTTCATGTGTCTTTAATAGGTATTTGCTATTCACGGTAAAAGGTTAGCACAACCTCTGTTGAATTTAAAATTTGGTTGCCATGATGTTCCGTAAAGGCAATTACTTCCTGTTTTCACCATGTCTTGCTCTTTTCCACCTCATTCCTTCACCTTATTGAACTGAACTCCTGGCTGGACTAACGGTAATGAACATCATCTTAATGATATCACCATACGAATCCTTATCCTTGTGTGTTTCTTTGGGTTTTGCTCCCCCAGCTGAAAAAAAACCCCAAAACCAAACCAAACCTAAACTTGTTTAAGAGTCTAACTTGGCAAACCACACAAGCTCATATTGCTGGAGTTTACAGAATAACATTAAGGAAGGATAGCTTGCTATTTCTTTGAAATCGTGACTCCCTGGCTGTGGAGGGAAAAAAATCTCAGTGGCTTCTACTTTGAAGCAACTGGACTGTTCTTTGTAGTGATTAGTGTTATTTTTCTGTAGCTCAAAATAATTCCTTTAACATACAATCACACCAACAAATGAGTCAGTACATCCTAAAATATGATAATGTAAATGAACACTTCAGCCATTCTACTGATAAGGATGTTTTAGCTCTGATATAAAATAAATAGAGTCTGTGAGGGGGCACATCTATAAAAGATACTTGTGTATATTACCTTAAACTGCTTAATGTGTTGGAAATAATTTATTTGGCCCTTATTTGTTAAGATTGGTTGTATGTTTGGCCTTGCCTCGATGGTGAAAACATAGTTCATCTTTCAGATCTGAAAAAAACCCCTTATATTGGAGTGTATATTTACATCCTGAGCACTTGGAAGCCTGTCAGTATATTGAAGCACAATTTGTTGCATGAACATTTTACATATTTCCTTTTGGCATTACAGATGTTATGAACCAATTACCTCAGGTATGGAACATGTCAACAAAACATGAACCTTCACTTTACTGGGACAGAAGCTATGGCATTATCGTGCTGGGTTAAAGTAGCCATGGACAGCATTCTAACATATATGCCAGGATTTATTAACATATCACTCAAAAATTACTTCAGTATCTTCTGTTTATTTTCTTTCAGATAGGAACCTGCTGGAAACAGTAAAATTGTTGGTTTTTGTAGAATCCTGACAACAAATCAGAATGCTGATTTATAAACAAAATAATATTAACCAAAACTATTACTACTGTAACTACTATTTTTGTTTGTTGCACCATATGCTACTTAATCTTTCTCTTTCTCAAGCTTCCCAAATGGTTAGATGGATTTGAAAGTCAGTATTTACCACTCTGTTTTGTAAAAGCCAGTATATTTATAGAAAGCTACGAAGCATGAAGCAATTAGTTTAAAACATACAAGAAAGTCTTTCTTTATACAGTACGTAGTGAACTTCTGGCAAGTGTTGCTGCAGGAAGCTGTGGAGGCAGATGTTATCAGCAGTTTCAAAAAGAATTTGTAGTCATTACCTCTATGATCAGATACTAAAGAGCAGAGGCAAGCAGGTATCCTCTAAAATCCCTTCATGGTCTTTCAGCATCCACAGTGTTGTAGTAGGGAAGAGATGGCAGAAAATGGGCAGATGATAAAAAATGGAACAGGTCCAAGACATGGCCAGAGAGACAGACTTTATTTTAGCAGCAGAGGTTGCTGTCCAGCACCACTGGAGGGGATCTCGGCAAGGGATGTTTTTGTTCACCTTGAGTCTCTGTGAGAGACCAAGGACTACAGAACAGTGATAAACTCTGGCTGTGCACACTCCATCTCATCTTCTCCCACCTGCTCTTGCCCATCAGCTCTTTCTCCCAGGACACTATAGCACTCAAAGACTCCACTCTCTCCTACACGCTCTTCTGGTGGCAAGTCTTCATGAAACTACTACCATGTTGTTCCTTGGTAAGAAAATAGGTCTGGAGAGATTTTTTAAAATTTTATTTATTTATTTATTTTCACACCAGGTATAACTTTAACAGATGATTATTTAAATGGGAATAGTCAGTGCCTTTTCTGTTGGTTCTCCTTTCCCTGGATAAAGGAACACTGGTCACAGCACCACTGGTGGGTGACTCATCCCACTCCCACATCCAGACTTGAACTCAGCCAATAACCTGTATAATATGAGCTAGGCCCTTTTATAAAGTGTCAGATGCAATGTGCAGGCCCAGAATTTCCTTTCTTCACAATGTTCTCCACACTATCAGCATAGGCTGACCTAGGCACATTGCTGCTCCCTCAGAGAAAGTTCAGCAGATGAAGTCCAAGATGAGGTAAAGACAGCCAAGTAGAACAGTACCACCCCTGAGAGCTGGGAAGCCCTCCGCGGAGTGCCCACTCACACAGCTGTGGGTAGCGGTGGATTGCCACATGCTTCAGGACACAGTCTGGACATTGTCACTAACTGGGCCTAGTTCTTGGACAGCTGGTTCATTAGAGTTCCTTTACATGATAATGCCCTATTTTGAAAACAGAGGTTTAAAGATAACCAAGAATAGTTATTAGGTATCTTTCCCAGAAAAAAATAAAAAAAATTTAAAAATTATACCTGCACATAGGCGTTTAACAATATACTGCTTTATGATAGCACTGTATTTTTCTAACTGTGCATGAAACTGTCTAGGTGTAAAAGATCAACATCAGTTTGTAACGTGTAGTATCCAGACAGTCACTGCATCAAAAATATTTAACTTTTAAGAAATTTTATTGTAAATCCATTAAAACCTAAAATATTTTTCAGAACTTCCAGCAGTCAATATTGAACAGGATCTCCTTCCATCTCTGTCAATGAGAGCATAACTCATCAGCTGGTCTGTGGAAAATAACGTTCTGCAAAACAAAGCACTTCAAGCTAATGCCCTTTACTTCTACAGTTAGAACTGAAGCACTATTCAAGTTACCTCTAGTCAGCTGCCAAGTATTAAATCACCAAGCTATGACAATATGATTGCATGCTTCTCTGAAAACTGTGGGAATTTTGATGGCAATCGCAGCAGGTAGAATATGTGTCCTCAGATGTCCCTACTACAGAGGAAGGACAATAAAGAAAATCCATCCGCCGCACCTATTCAAGAGATTTGTACTGAGTGTATAACCCACAACCACCTTTGAAAATGTTAGTTAAAACACAGTAAAAAAAAAATCAAATACAGGAGCATAGTAAAACCTATGCAGAACGATCTCTTTTCCACTTGCTATTTAACCATAACATTTACTCATTTTCCTTCATCTACCTACATCTACGTGTACACGCAATATGACTATCTACATGACTGAATTTTCTAACATCGCTGTGAAGAAAAGAAACATTGTTGAGAAAAAATACCAATTTTCCATGTAATTTATTTAAAATAAAGTATCCGTGGAGGGTTTTACCTCATTTTTCAGTATCTCTGGGTTGGCCTGCTGGCAATAGGCTGAAAGCTGGTGAATAGCGCTGGTCCTGAATACCTGAGCCCAGACAAAAGAAATTAATACTAAGACTCCTTAAATCAAACTTGGTTTTCAGTATATGTATTCATATACTCAAGAACTCTGGGTAATCCAATTTCAGAAGAAAAACTAATTTTTTAAGATTTATGATTTGGCATGCCACCATCACACAATGAAGTGGAAGGGACAGGAATATTATAGTATTTTGTCCAAACATTATTCATACATAAAGGACTTTGCCCCCCTTCCCCTCCCAGCCCCCCTTATTTGGGCAGGATGAAAGGAAACCCTCCCTAGGAAACCTGCTGCTCTGTGACTCACTGTTTAATAAGTTCTTTCATTTCTTTAAGCAAATATTTTTAGAGGTGCCAACTGTCTTAAAAATGAAAGAAAACGTACCCAAAAGGTATTTCTCCATCATGCAGAGAAGAACGTCACTTCTGGATTAGATTTATTGCTCTTTGGAAAAATACTCATCACCATCAACAACAAAAAGCATGATGAGAAAGCAGCATGACAGCTAGAAATTATTTGGACAGCAATGCCAAAGCTACTTATTGAAGGCTTCCCTGTGGAATTTTTTTATATTAGCTGCATGCAAATGTATACAGCCACTGAAAGAAAATTGGCCTTACTAGAGGACAAGGTAAGAAAGCGTGGCAGTCCAGTGAAGTTCCCACTGACTGGAAAAGGGGAAACATAATCCCATTTTTAAAAAGGGAAAAAAGGAACACTCAGGGAACTACAGGCCAGTCAGTCTCACGTTTGTACCCAGCAAGATCATGGAGCAGATCCTCCTGGAAATTATGCCAAAGCATATGGAAAACGAGGTGATCGGTGACAGCCAACATAGCTTCATTAAGGGCACGTAAGGGCATGACAAACTTGGTGGCCTTCTACGATGGTGTTATAACATTGGTGGGTAAGGGAAGAGCAACTGACATCATCTACCCAGACTTGTGCAAAGTATTTGACACTGTCCTGCACAACATCTCTAAATTGGAGAGATGGATTTGATGGATCCACTTGGTGGATAAGGAACTGGGTGGATGGTCACACTCAGAGTTGCGGTCAATGGCTCAATGTCCAAGTGGAGACCAGTGATGACTGAAGTTCCTCAGGGGTTGGTACTGGGACCAGTACAGTTTAACATCTTTGTTGGTGACATGGATGTGGGGACTGAGTGCACCCTCAGCAAGTTTGCCAGTGACACCGAGCTGTGTGGAGGTGTTGTCAGGCTGGAGGGAAGGCATGCCATCCAAAGGGACCTGGATAGGCTTGAGAAGTGGGCCTGTGCAGACTTCAAGAAGTTCAACAAGGCCAAGTGTATGTGGGTCAGGGCAATCCCAAGCACAAATACAGGCAGGGCAGAGAATGGATTGAGAGCAGCCCTGAGGAAAAGGCCTTGGGGGTGTTCGTGGATGTGAAGCTCAACATGAGCTGGCAATGTGGGCTCACAGCCCAGAAGGCTGACCACATCCTGGGCTGCATCAAACAAAGCATGGCCAGCAGGTCAAGGGAGGTGATTCTGCCCCTCTACTCTGCTCTTGTGAGACCCCACCTGGAGTACGGTGTCCAGCTCTGTGTCCCCCAACGTAAGAAGGACATGGACCTGTTGGAGTGGGTCCGGAGGAGGGCCACAAAGATGATCAGATGGCTGGAGCACCTGTCCTGTGAAGACAGGCTGAGAGAGTTGGGGTTGTTCAGCCTGGAGAAGAGAAGGCTCCAGGGAGACCTTATAGATGTCTTCCAGTACCTAAAGGGGGCCTACAGGAAAGATAGGGAGGGACTCTTTATCAGAAACTGTAGCAATAGGATGAAGGGTAATGGTCTTGAACTGAAAGAGGGTACATTTGGATTAGATATTAGGAAGAAATTCTTTACTGTGGTGGTGAGACACTGGAACAGGTTGCCCAGAGAAGATGTGCATACCCCATCTTTGGAAGTGTTCAAAGCTAGGCTGGATGGGTCTTTGAGGAACCTGGTCTAGTGGTAGGTGTCCCTGCCCATGGCAGGGGGGTTGGAACTAGGTGATCTTTAAGGTCCCTTCCAACCTAAACCATTCTGTGATTCTAAATACAAGGCAGGTAAGTCCCTATGAATTCATATGCAACAATATAGAACAGATCCTACCTCCATCCTTTACTTGTTAATCTAGATGAAGAACATTCCCTTACTACCACCAAAAGGTGGATCTGGAAATTCAAAGAGGAGCATAGATATAATTTCAAGCTATTAGATAATCCATTGAGACAGTTAAGGAAAGCAAGAATAGCTAGATAGATGGAGCGTATTACTCAGTTTCTAGAAATACACAGGTTAGACTTAAACCTTGATAGTTCCCAAGGCAGCCATCCTTGCAGTCAGCAGAGAAGTCCAAGAAATGACTGCTCGTCAAGGGGTAGAGAAATGGGGATATTCCTCATGCACTGAAGGGCAAATTTGGAAGCCTTATTCGTACCACTGTCATGCCTTATTTGTACCACTGTCATAGCTCCGGTCTGACAGACAATTGTTCCCAACAGTCCCTCAAAACAACATGCTTCAACCTGGCTTCACCAATTATGTTACCCTCCTCCGCCATAAAGGAGAAGGGCTGTTTTTAATATGCCTGTATGAAAGCTTGGAGGCATAATAATATCCCAATACTACTGTCGTGTTTT
>VYXH01009916.1:334535-360768 GCA_013397275.1 Burhinus bistriatus | reverse complement strand
CCCTTCCCTTCCCTTCCCCCTCTTTTTCAGATTTTGTGGGTGTTTGCCCCAAACCATATATGACTAATATTTGCCACAAAGTCCCTTTTAATAGATTCTTTGTAGAAGATTTGATGAAGATGTGTCAATCAGCACAACATTCATGTGACTCCTTCTTGCTCTAAGTGCCACTTCCCTGTATTTGAAACTTCAGGAAAACATTAGATGAATGACTGTCCTGTCCCTCGTGGCGAACGCGAACAAATACAGGCTACAATCAGCAGAGGGGAGGCGAGGAGGCTCTGTGTATTGCTCCTATACAGATCAGCCAGTGCTCCTCAAATTTCAAATCCTAATGATCTTTAATCATTTAATCCCTGACCCAAATCAGCTCCACTGTTCAGCTTAAATCCTGACTTTCAACACCCACCTCTGTCATCTTCGCAAGCAAAATGTGAGTAGAAGAACACCACGTCTCCAGTCCTGGACCTATCCTTTTACATCTCCTCCCGCAGAGCGGGCATCCAGCCATAGGGGAATTGGGCTGGATCATCAGCTTTGGTAAATCAGTGCCTGTTATTGTGGCCATAGTGCTGGAAAGGGCTTGGAGAGTCCTGTGGTTCCTGCTCGGCACCACGGCCATGCCACGACAAGTGTTTGAACCCCTTGATCTGATCTTCTTGTATGTCTTCTACATGTGCAAAATGGTTCGTTACCCTTTATATATGCTATATATATTTCCTCTCCAGTTTGTCTTTCCATTCTAATGCTGTTGCATGATTGTCTCCCCTCATTGTTCAATTTAGTCTCCCCACGGAGGCAGAAATTCACTATGCAACAGATCTTTTCCACCGTTACTTGTTGTGATACAAAAGCTCATGTTCTTTGAAGAATTATTACCCCTAGGCATGATTTTTTTCCCAATGGGAGTTTTGTCATGATTTCAAATGGATTTGGCCCTCAGCTTGTGTAGCAGAGGTTGCATACGTATTTGGATCTCAAGCAGGCACGTGAGAGAGAGAAAGAGCCACACGCAATGTTTCAGATAAAACTCACCTGAGAATGTCAGGGAACCAATTAAAAAAATTAAAAGCAGAATGTAAATTTTGTGGAGAGTGAGCTCGCAGTGAGTTATCAACTTGCCATTGGGACCCCTGACAGGACCCGTTTCCTGGTGTCATTCACATGTCGGAGGCTGGGGAGATTTGCAGGCGTGTCCTCCTGTGATGACGGTGCAGTGACTCCTCGCTCGCACCCCTCTTTTCCCTGGGGCACCTGACGACAGCCACTCCCCTGTGAACGTACAGCAGGGAAGCAGACTAGAAAGGAGCGGGGCACCTTTTCCCCCCAGCCTTTTGGCTGAGCTAATGAAAGATGCAATGTGACAAGAAGTGTCATACGTGATCAGATAAACCTATGCGATGTTGACGTTGCCCCCGCCTGACTCACCATCAAATCCCTCGTTGGGATCGCGAGAGTCAAGCACTGCCTTCTTCTCCTGCTATAGCAATCCAGCATCTGCGCTCTCGGTGCCCCATGCTCAGCCTGCTTCACAGCTGTGCCCTGACGTGCCTCTCACGGAGACAGAGGGGCGGAAGAGAAACCAGCCTTCATCCCACCAGTGTTTGAGGACAGGATTTTCAAACATGTCTAAAGAATCGGAGTGTTTGTTCTTACTTGCTTTTACTTGTTGAAGCTCCTCAGCATTCTACACAGGCCATCTGGTTCTGGTTGCTACTTTTTGTGCCCTTCACCAGCTGAGTGATTTCAACGGTTTTATCCTGGTTTCCTAAAGAGAGATGCTCATCTAGTTACACTGCAGGGAGGGGGGGAAAGTTTGTTGTCTATGCCTTTGGGGGGTATATTTTTCTCTGCCTGGCCTTTGGAACTGTTTGGCTGGTGTCAAACAAGCTTCCTAAGAGCAGAGGGGTCTTCCGGTACATATTAAGTTCTCCCATGTTTTGTGAAATTTGGCAGTGGAAGGAGAAGATAGCCATCTTGTTGTGTCTCTTCAGAGACCTCAGACAATCTGTATGGGTGATTCAACCCACAGGAAAGTAGGTGTTTGGCTTCCATCATGTGTGGCACAACTTGTTTTCCAGGTGAATGCATGGCTATTTTGCCTCGTCCTGAGCTAAGATGTTAGAAAAGCGGTTTAAGATTTTATCTGTCCTGCTTGTTTTTACAAGGCAGAAGGCACTAAACTGAACTTCTCCCACAGGCCTTCATTAAAATTCAGGCAAGCTCATTAGTATTCTGAAGTCTAACTACAGCACATGTGTGGATCACAGCCTAAGAATAGATTAGTCTCCCAGGTCTCCAGCCTGTTGCTAGAGTATCCCTTGCTCAGTTGATGTCTTTGGGCTGATTCTTCAGCAGGGAAGTAGGACCTGTTAACCCGACAGCTGGTAGAAACCTTGAAAAGACATATATTTTCCACCCGTACTCCACATGATTTGTTGCTAACATCACTGACAAATCCCTAGCCAGGGGAAGAGGTTATTCAAAGCTTCACTGCTCAATAGATGCTCAATTTTGTGAATGATTTAAGTCATTTCAGTTTCAAAACTGCAGAAAAATCTGCTTGGTCAGAGGAGAGAGACGTCGTAAGTGGGAGCAGGTTACTGGACTTTTTACCACACTGGTTGCCTCTTACAAGAGGCCAGCACAGACTAGCTGGTTATGTTTGGACTAGCGGCCATGGCCTTTGCTGCATGAAGACTACGTTTAGTTTGAAACACAGAAGAGGCTCTGGGAGGATGCTGCAAATCTCAAGGCAAGGAATGAGTGAAATGCTGCTCATGTTTTATGGATTTTAGTGGAGTGGAGCCACTGTGGTGAGGCCAGCCGACAACGGCTTTTGCCTGTTTCTCTAGCTCTGTTGTAACCCTGGGATCCCTGTGCCCACTCAACAGCTGCTCTCCTAAATTTTACCTGTTGACTTTTACACTGTCAGCAATACTTTCCGCCTGCTGTGCGGCATTAGTATACAGAAGGCTTCAGTATACAAAATACAGCCATTTTGCCCTGAAAGGTTTACAGGCTAAATCCACAGAAAGAGCAATAGGAGAGGAGAAGAAAGCAAACACCGTTACTGCTGCTGTTTGTGTTGCAGTAATACCCAGGCCCCTTGGGAAGGCTCCGGCTCCCCTCTGTGCAAACACGAAGCCGTTTCCCACACAAGGGGTGGCTTGGCTCGCTGGCAGAATTGATCCGCCCCCAGCACCCTTGGCCCGCAGCCCCATAACCCTCTGGATTTACTGGCTGAGGTTACAGGTGGAAGCGGTGAACAGAGTACCTGTGAGTATCGTTTGCACCAACAGCTCCTCCAGTAGAATTTATCTGGGCTCAGTTGTCAGGTATAGTCAAAAAACTGCCAAAGCTGTAAAAAAGCATAGTTTCTGGCTGGCAGGACCCAATTCCTGCAGGGTGCACATCTCGCACCTAATACAGTGAATACTTCATTTTATCTGAGGCCTTTAAGTGCAACGTCCAGGATGAATCCAATTCATAAACCCAGTAATCTAGACCTGCTCTAGTTACGAATTCCACATTATTTCCATATTTCTTTAATCCACAAAGTCATTAACAGAGCTCCAGAAAGTCATGAATATTTTCACCCTGTTTGGCAGGGAGCAGATACTCTTTCTGATGAAACGTTACCAGGAGCCACTAATGTTTTTAATTATGGAGTGGTAGGTACAAGTTATTGTGAAAGTTAAGGCAGGACTAAATCCGGTGCTATCTTCAGTGGCTGTTTAATTCATCAGCAATATAAATAAGGAGGTGCAGAAGACTAAAAGCAAAATGTGCATGATCTGAACATATGTGCCCTACTCGCCGAAGGTGAAACAAGCACAGAAGTCCAAGAAAAACCTCCAGCGGGCACTGGCATTTGTCTTCCTACAAGAAGTGCATTGTAACAGGGCAGAGGAGAGATGTTCTCTTTCACATGCTCCTCCCGCAGACACAGGTCCCCTTCTTGAGCCTGTGGTCCTCTCCAGGAAAAAAAAAAATTACTGTCTGTAAGTGATGTCATTTGCTCTGTAATCATGGGTTGCTGGTTTTGCCTATGACTTTAATTTTGCACTCACGTCAAACTCAGACACATTCTTAGTGCTCAAGGTGGTGTCGCACCTGACAGATTGAGGATGTCTTCAGAATAATATCATCGGGGCAGGCTCTGAATGCTGATGGAAATGTCCAAGTTGTTGAACTATCTCCTGCACATATTTAGTAATTGCTTTACTTTAACATTTCCTTTGTATGTTGGGTTGGGGTTTTTTTCATTCTTTTTCTAAAGTATGTTCATTGTCTCTAAAAACAATGTCTCATGCTAAGGTTTTGTGGGTATGAGTCTGAGGCCTTCTGAATCAGAAATTCAATGGTAAACCGAATTGCAAAATGTAGCCCTAAAGAATCTTAACTTTATTATTATCCTTTTTTGGTCATTTTCTGTTACTGTTGTAATTTCCTAATTGATTCTTCCTTCACAGTGAGAAAAAAAATCTAAAGATAAATAAAAATAACACTTGGAAAGGACAACAAAGGAAACTGCAAAGAAATAGACATCATATGTAGACGTACATCCTCCTACATAATGAATAATTGGACATCGTCATTGTATGGATTTCTCCTTTTATTAGTAAAATGTCTTTCAAAGGAAGTGCATATGCTTGTACTCTACAAAGAATACTTGGACCTTACTGCTGGTGTGGAACAAGGGAATGGTAAAATGCCTGTGACAGAAATGATCTCTCTTCTAGGAACTTTAACCTGTTAGGAGCTCTGAACCCAGAACTTTTGCCGCTAAACAAAATGTGTTAGCAAAGAAATTATTGAATTTGTATTGGGGGGGGGGAAAGAAAGAAATAAAACCTGTGAGGAAAGCGGTTACTTTCTGCAAAATGCTGATTCAGTTCAACTTTCAGTGGAAATAATTTTGGCCATGAAGTTTTCAGCCAGCCCTAGTTCTTACAGCTCTCCAGAACCAATGTTATGATCGGGGGGGAGCAGAGTAAGACACTTTAAAAGAGCGCTGCCTTTGTGTGACTGAAACACGCGACCCTTAGCAATACACAGTTGTGTAAAGTTGATGTTATTTTATTTAAGGCAGGAGGCTATGTGCTGCTAGTTCGACACCCAGCCTTGTGTCTCTGAGGGCCTGACCCAGCTCCCAGGGGAGTCGCTGGGAGTATGCCTGCCTCGCAATATAAATGCCTTGGCCTACTCTCGTATGATCCGTGCTCAGAAATATCTATAGGCAGAACTCCAATGCCCAGTACTCATTAGCAGATAGGAAGGAAGCCCTGTAGTTATTAACAGATACCCTAAGCTCAGCTGCTTCAAAGTGCCGTGCAGACACTTTGAGCTATAGCCAGGCTAACGGCCAGCGATGTGGATGGAAACTGCGTGTGACCAAATGTGCCGATATTTATTCTCGGCTCTTATCTTCAATTTGGAAATAGATCCACACCAAGGGATGCCTTCCACCTGGCGACTCTATCTCTAGCAGTTGCCCCAGTGTTATCCTTGGAAACGTTAAAGCCTGCTTTACAACCAATTGCAGAATTTGAGGAAAAGACTGCTCTTTTAGTCTAGTTTTCTAGAGAGGAAAGACCAGGGGAAACCTAAAGTTCACGGTACCTTTGTCTGCAATTGGAAAATAATAATAATAACAACAACAACAGCAACAATAACTGTAATGCTTTATAATAATAACTGTAATGCTTTAATAACCTCCTGTTACACTGGTGAAGGTCTAGAATGCCCAGTCATGGATCACAACCAACTTGAGATACATGCTTTACAACTGAAAACAAACCAAGAATAAGGATATGTAGAAATCTTTACTGGCATGGAGATTCTGATGGTTGACTTTTTGATTCCCTAGTCAGTAAGATAATTGAAAGCCTCTAATTCTTACTGTTGGTTTGTCATTAAGAAAGTGCAAATAAGGAGTTTACACATGCCTGGCCTGTTCACTCAGAGCCATGGTGGGCTAAAGTATTCCTGTACAATCACGAACACATTTTTAAAGCATCCATAACCTCACAGGGATGATAAATGATTCATGTGCTGGGATCGGGGTGATTCTTGCTGTTTAATGATATATATTGGGGATGGGCTAGTGTTTCTATCTTTAATGCTTTTTAAATTAATAAGATCTTTATAATTGTAGCTTTTCAAACATGGGTGACTAAAATTTGACTCCTAAGTCTGTGTGTAAATGTCTAAAGGAAAGCAGGCTGGCTGGGGGCACCCTCTTCTCTCTGATGTGGGAGAGAGCTAGATTCCCAAGCATGTAGATAAGGCTGTAACTCAAAGGTATTCTTTGGAATGGTCACCAGAGAAAACAGATAAAAAGCTTAGAAATCCAATTTCAGACTTCAGTAATCCCGTAGGTAATCACATTTTTCTGGACTGTCATACAAATACGTAAAAGCTTGAAATATGCAGATACAGACGTAACTGGAGGTCAGAAGAGTGCCCGTTACAGAGAGAATCTTAATTTGCTAAAACTCCAAATTGCCTGAGATATCTAATAGTGTTTGGGTCGAGGATTCAGTTTAGACAAGTAATTTGCAAGGTGTCATATATTAGGTAACAAATTTAACTTCTCTGATACACTGTCTCAGCTGCAGCATTCAGAGGAGCATGATTGAAAAACCTGAGATGTTGGTGAAGAGTTCATTTTTCTATAAAGCTGCAAATTGTGCAGTGCATTCTCAATAGTGTTGATTTTGCTGATACATCCTCAACGTTAGCAGTTGGCAACCTGAAGCAGTGAGCAAAATCAAATACATGTACTTATCAACTAATAAGCATGTTTCCAGCTCCTGGGACATCTCAGACACAAACAGCTGAGGCTACAGAGTCTGAAATTTGGGATAAATAATGGAACACGTACAGAAAGAGAGAAACAAATCAAAATGAACGTTAACGGCAAAGGCTGCACAGTCGCAGTGGATTTCACTTACTTCAGCAGGACTGGATTGCACTCTGATTAGCTTTCCCCAGACAGCAGTACACAGGTTCAGTATGTTTATTTAGCTCCATTAGAAATTTGAAGTGTGGACGTCACTGTGATCATCCAGGCCTACCTACAAGGCTTAACGCTGTGTTCTATTATTGACCACTTTTGTTGCTCCTTACAGCCTATCTCTTTTTCTCCAGTGCTACATAACACATAAGGCTGCATTTACATTTTCTGAATGGACTAATCATGGCTCTCTGCTTTGATAAAGAATGTGCAGCCTCCCACATAACCACACGGAAACCAACAGGGAAGAGTAAACCAGAAATAAACCCCTTCTAGGGGGCTGACAGAAAAATACCCACCAAGATAATTGGGAGGGATGTACAGAGAAGAAGCAACTGAACACAGTCACATCTTTAAAAAAATTATAATGCTAAAAATATCCAGATGAAGGACAGCAAGAGCAAACATGATTGAAGCGGAACAATTGGTAGAGGAGTTAATACTTATTAGCAATCATTTTAGATTGAATATAGGTTGGTTTTGTAACAGCACAGGGAATGATGCATTTGACAGGACTTAAACAATTGCCTCCCCCTTTCCCAAAGAATCTAGTTAGCAACACCCTGGCACAAACCGATCAGTCTCGCGTGCTCCTAAAGAGTTAGCCAAAGTGAATCTAGTTACTAAAAGTTTTTTTTTGTAAAATACAGTGAAGTTAGGTCCCAAACAAATCTTTCAAAATCTTTCCTCCCTGTATTCCAAACCTGAATGTTTTAACATTTAGCCTACTGTAATTTTTCCTGTAGCCTCAAAAAAATAACCCTGAGACGTCAGACAAAGTTCAACCAGTCCGATATCTTTTCTCCAACGGTATCCAAAAGCTATTGCCTGGGCAAGAGTGTAAGAATGGAGCAAGTATATATGATATTTCTGCAAGTACTCTCCCATCATCCAACTGTTTACGTCTCAGATATTTACTGAGCCAGCGTGGTTTCTATGCTTTTATTAATTATTGGTGGACTTCTTTCCCTTGGAATTGAAGTTGCCTAGTGTTCCCTCAAACCTAGGTCAACAACATTTAGGAACATTTAGCATCCAGACATCCCATGGCAAGAAGCTTTACAGCTAAATTACGTTATGTGAACGTACTCCCTGTCCTGTATCTCCTGGCACTGAAATATCAGCTATGTGCATTTGAGAAAGCAAACACTCATTTCCAGATTTCCTAAGAAGAAATTTGTGCACAGAGGGTGAAATTGAAAAACAGTTATTATGAAAGTATTATAAGGTTCATGAGCCAAATCCATCTGGTCCGTATCTGAAGAGCTACAAATACTTGTGCACTTGAAGATAAGCATTTTTCAAAGTTCCTTGTTGTTTTAGAGAATTTGTATGTAATATTTGTTAAAGAATATTGCTAGTGAGAGAAACGGTATGTCTAGTACAAGGGTGTAAAAGACAAGCAAGCACATCCTTTGTAGAAATAGAGCATAGGGCTTAGAAGTTCATTCCGTGCCTTCTTTCACACGGTGGAAATAACAAAGTCCAAAGTTTTCCAAGTAATGTGAAATTCTGCTTTCTTCTAGAGGAAGCTTGAATTTTGTTTCCATCCAAATATTCCCTGCAGTTGCAGAGGTAGCTTCAGAAGATAATTCCATGTAATACCTTGGGCGCCAAGGACAAGAAAGCCTAGAGGTAAGTCAGTTCATACCTGCTCCTCAAGGTTTTTAGAATCACAAGGGCAATTTGGCTGTTACATAGTGTAGACCCTTATCTGTCCAGTAGCATTAAAATGACCCATGCGCTAGCAAGGGTTGCTGAAATATGCCAATGCCTTGTGAATTCCTTTTTTTTTAATTCAGTGATGAACACAGATGCATGCCAGGTAATTATACTTTCTGAGAGTAAGGCGTTCTGTGGAAAGAGCAATTCTCCATGGCATTTTGAGATGCATCAAAATGGAAGTATTATAAACTTAAATTTGAATTCCAAAGTTTAAGTAAACAGAGGATGGGAGGGTGGAGATTTGCTGATTTCATACAAAGGATGGATTTTAGAAGAAGAACACACAGGAAATCATACTTTATGTGCTAGGCCCTTCTGTTTCATTGAGAGCACGTATCTTAGTCACAGGTCCTCACTGGTCTACGCCACTGTTCAGACCTTTCAACCTAGCTGCAGAATACTGCTGTTCTGATCCAGTTGCATTTACCAGCGTGTTCGGAACTTGTGTCGTCAGCTGGCCAGTGCCTTGAGCCTTTGCTAATGGTAGTAATAGCCTGAGGGAGTATGAAGAACACATTGAACCAACAATGAAGTGCCATTAAAGGAAAAGCTGAGTATTTTTCCCAGGCGGGTGTCTTATACTTCAGCAAAGCTGGAAAAGATTAAAGTGCAATCTCTGAGCCTGCTGCCTTGCATACAAGCACTGCATGCAGAGTGAGTGGATGTCAAGCTGTGATTCCCTTGTGAGACGAGTGCAGATACATAAATCACCTTTGCTTTGCAGATGTACATGGATGTAACCTACTCACTTCAGTGGGCTTCATGATGATTTGGGATTGGGTTGTGGGAGCAGTATCAAGATGGGCATGATGGATGCTATGTGACCACTTAGCTGACCTAAATCCTGACCTAGCCTTTCATGCAGAGTGTGACGGTGACACAGAAGCAAAACATAAAGGAAAAAGGAAGCTGTTTGGTTCTGGGTATGATCCGTGTTAGCTACAATATAACCTATACTAACCATTAACCCAGCCTCACCTGGCTTTTGAGGGTTCACTTGCTTCTCTCTAAAGTCTGAAAAGTGCACTTTTGCGTTATAAATGCTATAGCACACCAAGTTGAAGCTCTTTTTTACACACATGCAATCTTCATGCATGTGTGCCCATGGAAGTTATATGCAAATGTAATAGCATGGCAGATTTTACACAATGGATTTATGCAGCTGGGTGGCATTTTGTGATATGTGACACACTATGCAAGGCAATTCACCTAATTCATGTCAGATAACTGCTTTATAGCTACCTTTAGAAATATTAAGTGAAAAGGCAGGGCCCAAAGTCACATCTTTGTAATTCTGCTGACATATAGTTATTGATCCTAATGTTACCACTTCAAACGGTCAAGAGATGTGAAGTCTGCCCTTCTCTTTCTCTCTCCATCGTATTTGCCTGTCATGCCACACACTGCCTATGTAAGCAAAAGACAATCACATGGTACATAAATCAGTGGAAAGTACGTTTACAAAAACTCTGTTCAGAAGTATGGGAAGTAAAGAATAAAGGTTCTAATGTAACAGGATTTCTGTAGTATGAAAAAGAAGTTAAATGGAAAAAAACCCCCAAAGATACCATGACAGTCCTCTTTACACTTCTTTGATGGAGTTAGCAATATTGTCAATAAACTTTTTTTTCTAGATTGCTACAAGCAATTCATGGACTTTTGCGTCGAAAGAAATAAAAAACCCATAAGCACAGGATTATGAGTTGTTAAGCCTATTGTGTGGTTAAAGAAGAACAATTACATGAAACACTGAACATGTAAGAAATATAAGCCACACTATCTTGCAGTGAACTGCGTGTGTAACCTATTTGACCAGTTATAATCTTGTGGCTGGTTATTTATAAAATATTCGAGTTATTTTTCTTTTTGACTTTGAACTTTACTTGAAGAACAGTGATTCATGCTCCACATACTGTTAGCTCTACGGCTCCATGCGTTGCATGTGAGAAAGTCAGGCTGAGAAAGACTTGAGCATTAACATGTGAGGATGTG
Organism: Burhinus bistriatus; assembly: GCA_013397275.1. Taxonomy (NCBI): domain Eukaryota; kingdom Metazoa; phylum Chordata; class Aves; order Charadriiformes; family Burhinidae; genus Burhinus; species Burhinus bistriatus. Next base: position 350,030 of record VYXH01009916.1, on the reverse strand, counting down.
TTATCTGTGCAGAAACCACCTACAGTCAACAACTTTGAACAAAAATATTTCAGCACTGAATAGGGCCCGACGCAATCCTGGAATCTGCTTCCCTGCCCTAAATCCCCAGTTTCCACTGGTTTCAAAAGGCCAGATGAAACATAACTGAAGGGCAATGAAAAAATATTAAGATACAAACAGGAACAATTCAGACTTCCTTCATGCCACAAAGGTTACTGTAAACCTTGCACAAAATCTACTTGCAATGTTCAGAGGAGTATTTCTGAAAGATTTCCTTCCAGGGCTTCTTCAGGAAAGGGTGACAGATCTCCCGTCCTTCACTGGGAAAGATTGTTCAACAGCAAGACTGGCACTGAGAAGGAAATTTTAAGGGACACAAGTTTTGCCATATGTAAAAAAAATGTGTCGTAAGAGAAAAAATAGTATTTTCCCTTAAACAATTTGACTGAACAATCTCATTCTTTGGGGAAATGGAATGTACCGACATTATATTCTATCTACACATCCTCCTCCTCCAGTTTTCCCTGTCACTCTATTTCCATTGTGTCTATGTGAGAGCAATGTTAAGCATCAAACTTCTAAAAATGATCCTAGCTTCTTAGCAACTCTAAATGCCTCTTTGGCATTTAATAACAACTGTTTATTGGTTTGCAGTTAGTGTTTTAGAAGAAAAAATTAAGACAGTCTGCATTTTTAAATTTGAAAACTTGCTTTCACCTACTCTGTTCCAGAAGAGAACAGCTTAATGGATCATTGGTATAATGACAAATATGCTGTCTTTATTTACATTGCCAGGCAGCGGTGATTACAGCAGCTACTATTGTCCCTATTCCCTTACCGGGATATTCACAACATTTGTATTTCTTGAAGACAAGCATCAACACATATCTCTTACCTTCAAGCCATACGAATCTCTCGAGCAGAGGTGGTAGTACTTTGTGTCAAATATATCCAAAACACCACAACTCTCCACCGCGGCTTTTCTCAAGCTCTCCCAGGCTTTCCAGCAGGCTTTCTGGTATTCAGTATTCATGCACAAGTAGAGGAGCAAAAAGAAATAAATCACCTGCCTGACCCCTGAAAACTGGAACTCATGCAGATGGAACTTGCTGCGGTTAACCCCAAGCTGAGCTAGCAACTGCTAGAACTTCAAGAGCTCGGGGAGTGTATTAGCTCCCTGGGAAGAGGCGATTTCGGAGCAAAGCTCTCCTGCAGTCATTCGCTGTCCATTTCTTTCAGCACATCGCTGGGCGGAAAAGCAGCAGCTCCGTCTCCGTTTCCCAGAGCCCAGATTTGGCTAGCTGCTTAATCAGAGCCGCCCCTTCCTCCCACGACGAGATCCCAACAACCTGTTTCCACTACAGCTNCGAGGGGTCCTCCGGCGGCTGTGCGGGGGCGCGGACGGCGGCTTCAGCACCGGGAGCGGACAGCGCCGGAGCGGGGCGCCGGGAGCCGGGCGGCGGCGGGGCGGAGCGCGGCCCGGGGCCGCTCGCACGGAGGCGGCCGCAGCCCCGGAGACGGGAGACAGCAGCCGCCCCCACCCCGAGGAAAAGCCCGGTGGAAATGAGCCTTTCCCCGCCCGGCTGCCCTGCCCTGCGCAGGAATGCCGGCTGCTCGGGGGATGCCGGGCAGCCCCCGGTGGAACCGGGGCAGGCAGCCCGCAGCCTCGGAGCGCGCTCCCAGGTGAGTGCCGGTGGCTGCCCTGCAGGGTCTGGGAATGCTGGGCAGCCTCCGGGCTACAAGCTTACTCGCTGCCCCTGCGTGTGCCCAAGTCTCTGCATAGCTGTCGGGCTTCACACGGAAGGCAGGGAAAATATGGGATGACCCTTCAGTACGGGTAGAACAGCAAAGGCAGGCAGAAATTTCTGAGTAGGCAAGCTGACTGTAGTTGTTACTTCCACCGTAAATAGCTTGTATACTTTCTTTGTGAAGAAACGGGTCAATGCCAAAAAGGGACATCACTCACCTGCATTCTTCCCCAGCGGAACAGTCCCAGCACAGTCCTGTGTATTTGCTAACCACCCAGGCTACAATTCGCAACAGAGCTCCTGGTTTAAACACTCTCTGTAAGGTAAATAGGTCTCTTTGCAATTCAAATACCAAGTAGAAACCATTTCCTGAAAGGATGATGAAAATGTAGCTGCTGTTGCATTATTTTAGTATCTTCTTATAGTTTAATACCCTCTAAGTTTCAAAGCATTAGGAGTCCATAATTTGAAGGGTTTTTCCTAAGAAAGCTTTTGTTTCTCCCCATAAATGGCTTGATTCTCTTTTCTGAAAGTATTTTTTTGTATTAGCAAATAACACTAGACAAAGAGAAAATGGAATGGAAGCCATCTCTACGGTTAGCTTGTAAAAAGATCCAATTTCTGGAGGATTTTCTACAAAGGAGTGGATGTAGAATACTGCTTTCAACCTTTTTTTGACTGTGGAACCCTAAACATTTTACAGTAGAGCTACTGACCCCTTTAGGATATTGCATACATGAACTGCTGGGAAATGTACATACACTTGTCTTTCTGAGTCATCTTTAGTGTTAAAGTCAAACCAAATTCTCTTGAACTTTCTAAGTGTTATTGAAATGGTTTCCTTCTTATCCAAGTAATGTTCCACTGCAAGTTTTGCCGTGCCACGGTAGCCAAATGAATACTAGAGCTCACACCTTTAGCACAAAACCCAGAAACAATCAGAGGAATTGCTGTAACACTGCAGTAACCTGGAATTATTCCTCTGAAGTGCTAAACTGTTACTCAGTGTCAGTGTAGGAGGTATCAGACAATTATTTTGGTATATCTAGAACACTGATTTCTCCTTGAAAGCAGGACAGGAAAGTTTTAGGACATATGACATTGTGCTTGCCTCAAAATAAATATATTTATTTAGTGGATGGACATTACTTCTTTGAGATATTTATGCTTTCTTTGAGGCCAAGAAGAATCTGTAATCTCGTCCTCTCCTACCCTCCTTGGGCTTCCAGTTGTGTCACAAGTATGCTTTCCATCCAGTCATCTGTAAGAAAATCAACTACAGTCCAAGTCAGGAAAACAGTAATGTAGTAATTAACAACCAGGTAAGCTATTTAATGGGTGAGCTCTGAGTCTCACTGACTCTTTGCCATCTGCCTAGGCGTTTTGATTTACAGTGAAGATGTGTTTAACTGCTTGTAAGAGTCATACCTGTGTGTTGCTGCCACCACATTTCTTCAGTCCTGCTAAAGAAAACAGCTTTTATTCTGTCCACCGGAAAACTGTGAATTAAAGCAATGGCTACTCTGATGGAAGATGGTACCACACATCACACCTCTTGCCTATGCTAGAAATGCACTTTCTCCTTTAGTCTGTAACGTGAAGAACTACATCCTCAGCTGGTGAAAACTGCAAGAGATTTTAATCGGGCTATGTAGCTGTCCTTACAAAGTTTAAAGTGAGATTCATTTCCCTTGAATTTTGTATCAAGAATTTCAATAAATGCCCTAGAGTTAGATGAATCATGGGAGAGAATAAAGCACAATAACAAGAAAAACTGACGGATAAAAACCCCCAACCCTGAACCTGAAGCCAAAATAAAATGAAATTTCAAAACCACAAGTATAACCTTCTTATAAGAAACAAAATCATTCTTTTCAGTGCATTTCTGGTTTGTGATTGCTCACTGAGGAAGCTCTGTGACTAGCTCTTTGGTTAGAGGTTGTTCAACAGCAGCTCTCTGCAAGTAGACAATTGTGAATAGTCGTTACTGGTTAATATGGAGTAGACACATCATTCCTAGGATGTATCTCCTCTTTGATTTTAGGGATATAAAAAGTGGAGTTCAGTTCCTGGGGCAAATATCACAACTATTCTGCAGTATTTCCTCACCACGTCTTCTCTCTTTTGGCTTCTTTAACAGAAAACTCAGTCATCTGAACAGCACTGGAAGTGGAAGAAGATAAGATGCCTCCTGCACTGCACCATGCCCCTGAAAAAGTAAAATGGCAGTGAAATATCAGTCATAAAGATCCCTACAACAAGACAGCTTATTATTTTACTGTTCTATCACATGATGCTGGTGTGTAAAGCTTTGAAGAAAAAGATAGGGTCTTGACTGACAACTTTATTTCTCCGATACAAGGAATAGTCAGCCACAAATGCAGAAGAGGAAATGTTTCTGACTCCACTGGGGACAAGACAGAGGTTTCTTAGGGTCCAGTCCAGAACTGCAGGATGAGCTTCCCTGCAATATTATTACTTCGTCATCTTCTGTGTCAGGACGGTCTCTTTGGCTTTGTCTTTCCGGCATCAACATTCAATAAATATAAAAATAAGGAAGCTTTTCAGAGCAAACTACTTCAGTGTACACAGTTCTTCCTCAAGTGTAAAAAAACCCCAAATCTCTTAGCATGAATTAGTTGATACAAGTACATCACATACACTTCTAAATAGTGCTCAGATCTCATATAAAGTGTGTCACGCAAAAAACTAACTCAGAATAGCGCAGAACTCTCCTGGTTCCAGTGCAGGAGTGGAGTACTTATTAGCTCACAGGAGTTGCTAAGTATCTCGTTCAAAACACTGGTGCTGCGGGCTCCTGAAAAATGCCATTCTTCCAAGGGCCGATGCTATGCAGGTTTGGAGGAAAGTCAGCGAAATAACAAGCCTGGGCTATTCAACCCCAGCAACTCCTTTCTCTATGGCGCTTACAGCCCCCTGCAGCCACTAGTACTCTCTAGATTTAGCAACTGAAAGCCCAGTCAAGGGCCAAAATGCCAGTCCCACTTCCTCTTGCACTGCCTAATTACAGTTCAGACTGCCATTCTTTCTTAATCTCTTTACCAGTACCAGCTAGCAGCTAGACTATTTGCAGAAAGGTCAAGATGGATCCATGTGCAAATCCGAATGGAAGTTGGCAGGACTTCTCTCCCATGATGTGCGCAGACCTCCTTCACAGAGCACTGCTGCAAAGCAATTTGGCTGGATGTTGTGCCATGTTTATTACAAATACATAGAATAGCACGTTAGCATTTTTTGCAGAAGATGCTCTCTTTCATGGTAGACCTATATCTGACTTCTGAATAAAAGACTTGAAGCTCAGGAAAGCAGCTTAGTCATAATGAGCCTTGTGAACTTGAATGCTCTGCATTCTTTTCATCTATTCTGCCAAAACAAGTAACATTACCAGACTCTTACTTGTACTCGTTTCTAGTGTAGAGGGAGCCTTTGCTTTCATCAGCAGAAGAAGCACATAGAATTATTAGGGTCAGAATGAGCTTCTGGGAGATGATTAGCTCTGTGCCTTGCACTGATGCATGAAAGCTAGTTAATCCTGCCAGAGAGAGTACCCACTACTTGTTACAGGCTGGTCTTTCGTTGCATAATATTAAATCTATCCTTGGGAAATTCAAGCTCTTGACATAGCTGTAGATGTTGTTTTAACCAGCTGCACAGAGTCATAATCCAACAGGAAGTGTCCTATCAAATATGCTGTACTTTTAATAGAATGAGCTAGTAATGAGGTGTAAAAATAATGGGCTGCATCAGAAATACCTCACCCGACATGATCCGAGAGTTTGGCCTGATGGTTTCTGAAGTACTTTCTGTGTTTCCTTTTTATTGTAATCTAACAGAACACACTGGAATATGAAGGAGCCGTAACTTGGAAGACACAGTTTTTCCTGCGATGCCAACTAATGGTAATACTCTGGCACTTACGCAACTCAGTCCATTAATAGTCCATTAAATGCAGTTCGCTGATGGGCATGGCTTGTTCTTTTATTGCTGCAAATTCCAATCAATTGTGTTACTCCAGATGAGAGAACTGCCATCTTTGGATCCCTGAGAGTTGACAGAAAGAGGTACCCCTAGTGGGCTGCCTTTGATGTCTGTTGGTGTGGAGCCTGTGTGGGTTAGGCAGCTGTGCAGCATGTCATGTTTCATCCAATTGCTGTGATCCTCAAAGTGGTGTGGTTGGTACATACCTGTTGTGTTCTCAGTGCGTTTGAGCTGAGATTCAATCTAGTCACACAACACTGGAAATGACTGAATTGGTTCATTTCAAGTTTAAGAAATCAACAGTCTTTTGCATGAAATGTCTTCAGAAGCCAAGATATCTCTCTGGAAAGGAAATGAATTCTCATCTTCTAACGTCTTTTCCAAAGATGGGCTAGGAGAATGCTACTTTCTCCTGTGAATAAGGAGCCAATAATGAGTTCAAAATATTTTTTTCCAAAAGCCATGCACCTGAAAGTTCTAATATTAGAGAGAGGATTGGAAAAAGGGAGCTCTGACCTGTCTCTGCCACTAATTTACTGTGGGGCACTGGGCAAGCTTTTGCCTTTTCTCTGTCTTAGCCTAAAGTTAGAACAAAGTTTCTGGATTACCGTAGGCTTGGAGTTTACATGTTCATCACCATCTCACGCACTCAACCAAGATTCAGCCCAATCTGCATTCTCTACCTGTTTCAGTGAATAAAGCCTGTCTCCTTGCAGACAAATTTACTGTTAACTACTTGATCTGGACACGACTCAAAATAGCCTACGTGCCATTTCTGAATAGCCTGACACAATCTTAAGCTGAGGCCTCTGAAAAACCTGAAAAACTACGTAAGTGCGAGTATGGTGAACATATTGCCATTCATCTCTCTGCCATGGATATCCTTTCTGTGGCATGAGAATAATGAAACAAACACATTTACTTTAATGCACAGGGTAGCCTGAAGACTTTCCTAACTCTGTTTTATTTATTACCATATCCCTGATTCTGAAAAGCACTATACAACTTGTGTTTTTTCTCTTTTAATCATTTACTATTTCTAACAGTTGCTTTTATCCTCTAAAGTGGTCTATTCAATTCCCACAGGATTCCCAACTGGGGAAATGCTATCAGTGCACATTCAAATAAAATAAAATTTGCTGTACCTGTGTTAAGAAATATTGACTTAGCTCTTCAGAGAGCAAATCCAGGGCTGAAGCAGAGCGTCAATAACAATTTATAAGTGAATAAAGAATTGAAATATGCATACTGATGCTCCTGGGGTTGCAGAGCACACGCTTCTTAATTCTCAGGGAGCCTTTTTGAAAACTAAAAACTCAGTTCACTTCCTTCTTGTGCATAACTATAAAAGACATGCTGCTGAAAGGGGCCAAGATTTCATGGCATTGCCATTGTTCTTCACCAGTTGGTGCCTTTTGTGCTGGATACTCATCTCACTGAATGCAGTATTTTCACACTGGATAAGGATGAGACTATGATGATTTAGAAGCACCTCTCTAGGTGCAGTTTATGAATTCTGATTAACCTTAAGAAAATTCAGTACCTGAATATTCCAGTATCGATGGAGTTGGTCAGATGCTGTCAGAGCTGTGTCAGACATGCCTCATGTCAGGGAAGCAGAGAATTGTTAAACTGTGATGGCCCCCATTCAGTTGGAGACACTTGCAGAGCACATGTATAAATGTCCCAAATTTTGAATGCTAACTAGGTTATTTTAAAAGACCGAAGGAGAATAGTCTTCCTCTTCTCTCCGGCTCTTTGTCTGGTGCTTTTTCTCTGCTAACAAAGGCCCTTGGGAACCTTGAGTGTTGGCAATCAGCTTGGAAAAATTCACCTGGATTGCAAGAGCCTCTTTCCTGCCTTGTCTTTTTTTTCACCTCCTTGTTATTTTTCCAAAGCTCGGCAGCCAGTGGAGACATGTAATTAAAGTTAATTTTGATTGCTTGGTGATGCGACAGCCCCCCCACTCACATGGCTTCAGGGTGCCTCTGGCTCACATACGGCTGCTGCCTGCGAACACGAGTGGGCACGCTTCAGAGTGACGAGTCTAAAGAAACACTCTTCTCTCCCAGTCACCACAGCTCCATGCCAGCCTCCTCTAGTGTCCAGCCACTGGCACTGGTTGCCTTTGAGCACAGGAGAGTGTCTCCTGCTTCTCTGTCTGCTGTCTGTCCACAGAGGGAGGTGGGCAATCTCCCCTTGTCTCCCAGGAGTCTCCTTTTGCGTAATGATCCAGTCAGGCCACATTGTCAACCCCTGACAAAGGTGGAAGGCTAAGGTGCTGGACTGGCATTGAGGAAAATAATGGCTGTGTAAGCCAAGCCATAGTACACTACAACAGCATTAGGAACCAGGGAAGTTCAGTTTTCTCAAGGTTTTCAATGCCTACTTTTTGTGGCTGGCTGTGACACACCTATGGTAGAGCCTCTGGTATTAATCAATACTTCAGCTGCAAGTCTTCTCCCCCGAGGCAGAGGAAGAGACTGACAACACTTTGATATATGACCAAAGACAATCCTGTTACATCCCACAGTTATATACCAAATCCAAAGCTCACTTCTGCCCTTTTTCCAACCCAGATCTCACGGGGAATTTTGCTCCATTGTGCCTCTTTGACACATCATGATTTCAGAAGTATCTGCATTAAATAACCCGTCTTGGTATCTGGTAGGAAAAAAAGGCATTTCTAAATAGCCCTCAAAATATCTAATTTAGCATCATTATGGGCTGGCGTAGTGGCTACTCAGTGGACTGCAATACAGCTAATATAAAGAGAGGCAGCACTTCAACGGTGCTTTGCCCTGCTGCCAGCAAGTGCATCAGCTCTTGCTGATGGGTGAATTAATTGCTGGATTCTTGGGCAGCACACATTTTAAATGAGGCCCACAAATATGATGCAAATTCCATTCTGACACTACAATGAATGTTTGATGGCAATGTTAAATTGCCATTACACAGGCTATATGTAGTGCCAAATTCAGCCTCACAAGGGGACAGTCCTGAAGAAATACTCATCTGCGGTGAGCTTTTCCTTCCTAATCAAAAACAGAGCCACAGCCAGTACCAGGTAATGAAGGAGTTGGTAAATCTGATTATACAAAAGAAAGTCACTGGTTCAACAGTGATTTGCACGGAGAAGTGATAAATAAAGGACACAGCAATGAACCAAACAGAATAGGCAGTAAATACATGGTACAAGGCATATTTGCCTGAGCAGCTGAGAGGTCTGTATCCACGTGGCACAGCTTAGCAAGCTTTTCTGGCAGACATCAGCTGTGGTATGCCACCTGCAGAAAAGCAGCTACACATGGTCAAAAAATCAGCCAGGCAGGCCTGACCATGGCTGTGTCTGGCTGTAAAGGCACTGCAAGCAGCACAAACACAAGCTCTAGCACGGTGAGTAGTGCAAGCTCAAGAGAGCCCAAAAGGGAGGCACAGGCACAGGCACAAGTCTTCTCCTTCTCTGTACCACTGGGTTCGCCTACAGTTTGTGTCCCAGAAGTTTAGACACAAGCCAAAGCTGGGTTCAGGCCTGCGCTCAAAAAGAAGTATAGATTCGTCCTGGGGAGCTATTGCTGCGTGCATCCCTAAACAATGTGATTGTTGCTTTAATTAAAGTGTTGCTGGAATTGGCTGGTAACAGGTACAGGGTAATCTGGGCAGTGCTGTACAGAGTTCTGGGTTCAAATTCTTCATTTTACAGTGAATTAGAAAAGAGCAGAATGAAGGAGAACAGATGGGCCCATATTGGTGCCACACACACGTAATCTGGTATGTAAAAGAAGCAAACCACTTAGCTGGGAGTGGAAGATGGGGGTGCAGTTCAGGAACGATGGGGCTGCGGAGGTTGAGAGCCCTATGAAAGGCATATTCACAATGAGGCAGAAAAACTGCAGTTCAGTATCAGTAAAAACTCCAGGGATGGATACCCACAGGGGGGCAAAGTCTGTTTCTAACAAGCTGGGAGACAAAGCCCATCAAAACTTTAACTATATTAAGGTTTTCATACCCCACAGCAAATCACATTGGAAGCTTCCTGTTCCACACAGTGAATAATGGTTGCAAAGAGTACTTTTAGGTTTCTCTGAGAGCTCTGCATATTGCTACTAGATCAAACATAAATAATGCTCTTCCTCACCCTGGCTATCCTCCAATTGCTGTAGTTTATTTCCCCAGAATGCCTCTTCAGCGATTTCCCCTCAGACACAGTAAGTATAAAGTTTGTATTAATTATGAGGATTAACATCTACTGGTGCAGGAACACTTTGCGAAGGAAACAAGTTTTGCCTTGATGTTTTGGAATCAATGATCAATCTGTTTAATTAACAGACTAGTTTAGCAGAAATCTGTTCCCTTCCTGTCTGCTTCACACCCAAATGTACAGAGCTAACTAATCAAGCTTATTCTCCCTTTTCTGAATTACATAGATCTTTTCAAATCCTGAACTCTGTGCTTTCCCATATCTTACAAAGAGGGCGCTCTGCTAGCTCTTTTCCAGAAATGAGATTCACAAGCTACCTGGATCCTCTTTGCAGTTAGGGAAATAATTACTTTACGCAATATAATTTGCTTAAAACCATGACAGTTTTAACTATAGTTTAAGGCTAAATGACTGCTCAGCAAGACAGCTGGTAAAATTCACCCTGTAATAAGACTGAAGCAATGTAAACAAGCCCAGCCCATTTAGGGCTTTGAGTTAATATAGATGTCAGATACTTCTTTCAATATCTCTAAATTTCCCAAATCATCAGACATTTTCCTCCTTTATAAATGTATTTATAACAGATCTCATCCTTTTTCACCTAAACCCACAACATATGTCTCTTCTAAATCCCTATAACTGATTATGTTTGAATATAAATTAACCTTGGAAGAAACATCCTCTAATTTGTTGAAATACTACAGACATCTGTGACGCAATGTAATGAAGAACTCCTGCTGCAGCACAGCTTTAGGGAGCTCCAGGCCTGGCTCCCTTGTTACTTGGAGCATGGCTGCTCTAATGAAAATGCAGCCTGAAGCAGCCAAAAATGACAGTGCTTTGGCCTTCAGAATAAAACATGCCCCGAGATTTTCTCTCTGCTCTGCCGGGCTCCCTGTAGTGGCTGCACTCCGCTTAAATGTAAGATGTTATCTGAGTTTATCTTCTCTTATATGCCTGGTCATAATAAGGAGCTCCTTTTAAAAGCCACCCTGAGGAAAAGTGATACTTCCCAGGCCTTTCCATAAGGATGCAATCCACAGAAAGCTGAGGTGACGTTTCTGTATGTTAAGTGTGTGCTCACACGCTCTCTTGAGCCATGCTCAGGACCTTAGAGAACTATAGGCAGGTAAGGGTGACAACCAAGCCGGGTTTAGGCAAGAGGGACTGAAAGAGTTTTTCAGCTCTGACTATGGTAGTTTGAACGAATGGGGGCCTCAGGACTTGATCTCGGGTTTACTGATATCAGTAGAAAGGCTGGTATTCGCTTCCATATGCTTTGTATCAGGCCTTTTGAGTGTCTGAAACAGCCAGAACCCAGAATAGCGGGTAAATGGAAATCATACTTGTAGGGAAGCCAAGTCAAATTACTGAAAACTAAACCCCTTTCTTTGCAGCCTCCCAGCAGGCTAAGTAATGCTAAACCATTCTAATTTAAATCACAACCAGTAGGGAAGTATCTCTGGGGCCTGATATCTTCTATCCTGCTCAGTTAATAACAGCGATACAATTGCAATTATGGCGATAAAGCTCAAAATTCATTTGCAGTTGCTTGAGTTGTGGTGATTTATTGTTGGGTAATTATCTTGCTGGAGTCTTAAGGATGGAATAATCTCTCCTATTTACATAATCAAGGCATCAAAGTCGTTAGAGCAGGGCACGCTATCAGCAGATGGCCCTACCGTGTGTGGTAAGATCCCTTAGTTTTTATAGCTCTTGTTGCATCCAGTCTCAGTATCTCTTTGCCTACGGCAAAAGTTTACTGTCTTCTGCTAATTAAGTGTAATTTACATTAATATAGAGAGCTCTTCCTGCATTACTGTCAGGCTGCTAAAGGCTGGTTCGGAGGCAGACCTCACCCACCTCTGTGGCTGAACGGCTGCTGTAAGGGGCAGGATTTGTGCAGGTGAGACAAAGCTGGAGATCTCCTGCTCTCTGAGGAAGTGATCACGGTGGACTCTGCACACCCACACCAGGTAGAGCTGAGAAGGAAAATTAGAACAGTACCTTCATCAAAAGCTGGTAGAACAGAATGCAGAAAGAATGAAATTTACGGGCAGAACACGCATGTGGATATTTTTCATGATGGGTTAGTTTGTTTAACTCCGTGCAGTCCCAGAAACCTCACGGTAGGTGTTACGTTTCGAAGGCGTCTTGGTGTGGCTGTTTCAAACACCACCAGCTACAAAAATCCTTCCTTACAGTCTAAAAAGCTCTTAGACCCTCTCCTTCCCCAGTACAGGCCACAGACTATGATCAGTTGCAGGAAAAGAAAATTAATGACATCAGAACCTATTAGGTCTCTGCAATAACACAAACTTTGTAAGGCTGCAATACTCAAGTGCTTTCATCTGGGCCTGTTTCCACTTACAATGTTATTTTGTATTGAAACTGATAAGTTTTCACCTAACTGCTCCGGTAGAACTTTTGATATGTTTTGTATTCCTCACAACAGAGTTTAAAAAAATCTCATTTTCATAATACTTTCAAAACTGAAGTGCATTTTAGTACATTTCTTCCAGACTAAAAGTGCCCAACCCCAACTTCAAGAAACACAGCTGCTGACCGAACCTCAGCTGTATGTTTTTCCCTTGATTGAGCTGTTTAAACACTTCTCTGGGCCCCATCAAGAGTTCAAAAAATGCAGATTAAGCTCTGGGAAGAAGTAGCTTTTTAAAAAAAGGCTAGGTGAGAGTTTGTAACAGGCTACCTGACATTGCATGTTTTTGCCCTTTATTGTGCAATAATATTTCTGGGTTCAAAAGGGATTCTCCTTGTAGAGGCAGAGCCATTAGAAGGTAACGAGAGGATGTAATTAAATAAAAAAAAATTAATTTTGCAGACATCTACTGCACTGGAAGGGACGCATAATTTTCCTTGACTGAAGTGAGTATTTCAGAACCTGAAGCTTCCAGATGTTTTATTTAGTGTCCCCAAACACGAACAAAAAAAAGGGATGTTTCCCATTTGCTCCCTTAGACACAGCTGAAGTAGAGAAACCTCCTCAAGCGTGACTCCAAAGACTTGNAAAGGCGCGCGCGCAGGCTGAGGAGCTGCTGAGGGGAGGAGGTGGCTCGCGCACCTCAGGGAGCGGCGCCTCAGCGCTCTGAGGGGAGAGCAGCCGCGCGGAGCGACGCGGGTGCCGGCGTCTTAAGACAAGCATCGAGGGGGCAAAAGCTTTCCCATGCTGAGTGATGAGGTATGAAGGATTTTTTCCTTCAAGGTGGGGATAAGTGAGGAAGCCTCCTGTGTAAAGTTTTTGGCGAGGTACACAACTGAGAGGGGGAAAAAAAAGGGAAGGTGCTGGAGGAAGGGAGAAATAAAGTGAGAGGAAAAATGTGTAAGGGAAAGAAAAAGACCAGGCCAGAACAGTATCTTAATCTTGTCTAGCTATAAAATAACTACTGCATGGTCATTCTCCTGCTGATATTATGTCTTCGGATAAAATGACCTGAAGGTGTAACCATGTCCTCCTTCCTTGGCGGCAGCCGGCGACGAAGAAGGAAGAGGGGCGTTGTGTGGAACGGCGAGGCAAGAGTGAGCGAGGAGCGGCGGCGTGCTGGAGAGGAGGCGCGAGAAAGGCGCTCTGGGCAAAGGGTCCCCCCTGTTGTCAGCAGGGCGCGGTCACGTAAGAGCATTGCGGGCACCTTTGGGGTGCCCCGGCTGGCTTTGGGCTGGGCGACCTCCCTGTAAGCAGGGCTCGGTCTTTGCTTTTGCTGTTGTTGGCCTTTTGCCGTCTTGCTCCTGTGGCTGCCCGGAGAGAGTGGCAACCCTGTAAGGAGGGCGAGGGCCACCGTCTCCGCACCCGAGGGGGAAAGGGAGCTCTCTGGACCCCAAGCCCACCCTGTAAGCAGGGGAGGGCCGTTTCCCGGGCCCCCTCCTCCTGCCCCGGCGGCTTTGCGCCTGCTGGCGGCCTGGCCAGCGTGACCCCCGGGAGTCGGGACGTGTCACAGCATTTACCCCTTGGCCACCCAGGAAGCCCCTCGGCGTGTTGAGGCCCCTCAGGCTTCCACGCAGCCCGGGGGGGCCAGGTCTGAGGCTCCCCTCTCCTGCTCGGCGGTAGGGATGGCTCCCCAGACATCGGCTGCACAGAGCTCGCTCTCTCTTCTGGGAAGTTCTGTTTGTGTGTCCTTGTCTTTGTCTTTGTCGGTGTGAGTGAGCGAGTGAGCTTGTCCTTTAGGCCCCTGTTAAAATCGCTGCAGTTTAGCTTAAACTTCCCAGGAGGGAAAGAGGGCTCTGTGCAGCAACGGGGGGGCCCCCCTCTGAGCCCGCGAGCGGAGGGAGAGTCCCGGCTTGCCCCTCCTTTCTAAGGACGGAGCGAAGCCGCTTAGTTGTAGAGTGCGGGCAATGCGACCGGCCTGTAGTCAGGGCCTGGGTCTCTGCCTGCGCGGCTGCTTGTCCTGCTGGCGACCTGCCAGCGTGACAGCCCTGTACTCGGGGCGTGTGTCACGAGCCGTGGAGCCCTCTGTCCCCAGCAGCAGCCCGGCCTCCCTGTAAGCAGGGCTGGGGAGGCTGCTTTAGGCAGCCAACAGGAACGAGCCCTCCCTCGCCCTTTGGAGGGTGCAGGTTGAGGAAGCGCTGTGCCGGAGGGCGCAGTCCCGCCTTTGGCGCTGCTTTTGGCTGGGGTGACCTCCCCGTGGTTGGGGTCGAGGTCGCCCCTTGGGCTCCCGAAGAGGTGGTGTTGTGCTGCAGCCAGGCCGTCCGTCCCGTCCCTCGGGCGCAGCTGGGAGCCTCGGGCTCCGTGGGGCTTGTTGGGAGTGTCGAGCCGAGGAGGGCCGCCCTGTAAGTAGGGCTGTGCGTGTCCCCCGCGCTCGGCGGGAGGTGCTCGGAGGGACCCCCTGTAATCAGGCGGGTATCTCTGGCCCCGGCCTTTCAGAGGCGTGGGGCCAGGGTGTGTGGGGCCGGGCGTGTGCCCTCCCTGTCGTCGGGGCTGGGGCCCTGGCCCCCCGGCCTTTGGCCGTGAAGCTCCGCTGCCTGGCTGTTGAGTCTCGTTCCTGTTGCTGCGGGGGAAGGCCGAGCTCTCTGGCTCCCTGGGTGTCGACCCGCCTGTAATCAGGGTCCGGGTCTGGGAGCCTTTGTGCTCCGCTGGCAGCCTGTGTGGGGTGACCGCCCCGTTAGCGGGGTGTGGGTCAGGGTGCCCCTGAATCGGAGAGAAGGAGCCTCCGTGGGCCTTTGGGACCAGGGCTGCCCTGTAAGTCAGGGCCCGGCCAGTGCCCTGGAGTCCCGGGCGCTTTGCAGTGCAGGCAGCGGCTCGAGCCCCCTGTAAGCAGGGGTGCAGCCTCTTTGGCCGCTGCGTTGCATGCCCAGCTCCATTTGCCCAGGGTGCCCGCCTCCGAGCCCAGCTCCAGCACCGGCCGGGACTCTGCTGTGCGTGGCTTTGGTGAGAGACAAGCTGGAGAAGGAGGCTTTTGTGGAGGTGGGGGTTCTGCGGGCGGGCAGGTGGGTGCTGCCTTGGGGAGCTCCCTGCGGGGGCGTTGGGGTGCCTGTTTCCTTCAGGCGGCGGAGTTGGTGCTTCTGAGGCCTAACTGTGTCCTCCTTCCTTGGGCA
>VYXH01009916.1:283997-334159 GCA_013397275.1 Burhinus bistriatus | reverse complement strand
GGGGGGAAGCGGTGGGTCCCCGGGCAGGTGGGTGGGTGGGTGGCACCTGGGGGAGCTCCCTCTGGGGGCGTAGGGGTCCCTCTTTCCTTCAGGCGGGCGGCGGAGTTGGGGCTTCTCAGGCCTAACCGTGTTCTCCTTCCTTGGCGGCAGCCGGCGGCGAAGAAGGAAGAGGGGCGTCGTGCGGAACGGCGAGGGAAGAGGGAGCGGGAAGAGGAGTCGCGTTGGGCTTGAGAGGAGGTGGTAGGCTATGTGAGTTGAATGCCCCGTTCGCCGCGTGCAGGTCAGGGTGGTGTCTTGGCCAGCGTGATCCCTTGTAGACTGGGTATTGCACAGCGTTTGTCTTTTTCCCACACTTGAAGCCAGCCGTGAAGCTCTATGGGCTTCTTAAGAGGTGTTGTTGCCTAACTCATTCTCTGGAAGAACATGTTCTTTAGTAGTATATTTGTCCTGAATTGGATTTTGTTATTGCCCTTTTTGCTGTTTTTTTCATGTTATATTTCTTCAATAAAATATTTTTTTCTAATGTGTTTCACTTATAGCTTATTTTATTTATGCTTTTTGTTTAGTTTATGTTTAATGCAATTGTGATTTCTTCTCTTGAGTCTTCTCAGTTGTGAGTCTTTTGCATGTTCGTCTTGAGTGTTTTTAAGCGGAATTCTTAGGGATGAGGTGGCATTTTCCAGAGAGGATTTTGGTCGTAGCTGTGCTCGTTTTGGCTAGAGTAGTTTTTTTTAGCTCGTATTGGGCTAGGATTTTTATTTGCACATGAAATAGTGTTGAATAACATGGGGCCATTTTAGCTATTTCTGAGTAGTGCTTACACATGTCAAGTTCTTTTTTGCTTCTGAAGACTACCCCGCCAGCAAGTAGGGTAGAGGTTAGCAAGAATTTAGGAGAGGACATAGGTTGGACAGCTGACCCCAATTGACCAGGGGTCTGTTCTGTACCAGGTGATGTCAGGCTCAGCAATAAAAGCTGCGGGAAGAAGGCGGAAGCGGATAGTGTTTACAGTCACGGTGTTTGTCTTCCATGTAACTGTTATGCTTGATGGACCCCTGCTTTCCTGGAGATGGCTGAACACCCGCTTCCAGATGGGAAGTAGTAAATTTATGCCATGTTTTGCTTTGCTTTGGCTACGTATCTAGCTTTTGCTTTACTTATTAACCTGTCTTTATGTCATCTCATTAGTTTTCTAACTTTTACCAGTTTAATTCTCTTTTACTGGGGGCAAGTGGTTGAGCGAGCTCTTGTCTGGTGTTTGGTTGCCTACTGGGGTTATCACAACTGCAGCGCAGCATTGCTGTAGGGGCAATTGATGTAGTCTGTGTTTGGACTGAGTGGTAGTTTTCAGGCTGCTAGTCCAGGCTGCGTAGGTGCAGATGTCAGATGAACCATCAGGGGCAGAGTTGTAGTTGCACGTGTTGGGCAATGGTAGTGGTGTGCGCACCGAATTGAGGCTGGGTTTTTGAAGGCAGCCAAGGCTCCAGCCCTCCCTGGTTGTCTCAGCTGCTGTTCTTCTGGTGCACTATAGCGCTTTTTTGTCCCTGATAGTAGTGGACATTGTTTCTGAAAGCTTTCTATTAATTGGCTAGGACCATAGATGTTTGTTATTGCCATTTTTGTCATGCTGGGTGAAAGGAAACATTTTCCCTCGCATTATATATACATATAATTTGTTTTTCTTTGATGCTATATTACGAGAAATTATATCTTTTCTTGAAAGCAGTTCATGGAGCTTGGTATCTGAGGTTCTTGGATACGGCTCCTATAAACTGGAAACTTCTTTTTGTAATATTTAGTCTTGTGAGTAGTGAAACTTCTTATGCCTAAATTTCTGTGACTTTATTTTGTAACTTTCCATTGTGCAGATGCATTCCTACTACGAGGTTTATTCCAGCGAGAGCTGGCAGCTGGGTTGTCTGCTCTTCTACTGCTCTCTTCGTTTTCTGAAGTCTATCAACAAAACCTATTATCTTCCATATGTTTTGGAGTTTGTTAGTTTTAGTTGAAATTGGGCTGCTGGGGTTGTATCTGTGTTGCGAAAAAAACAGTGGCTATATAAACAACCTCTTAGTGTGAATTGATAGAGCGTATCCAAAAGAGCACTCCAAACGCATGATGACCTTGTTTGAGGTAAAACAGGACCAAATCTCAGTAACTTTACTTTTTATCTAGGCCTCTCAACTCCTGATATTTAAGAGCATGTTGTGCAGGAGCTGTTCGCTATCAGGGTGAGAAGACCCATGTTTATAGTTGATGCCAAGGAATGGGATGCAGAGAGGCTCTTGCTCTTCCTTATTGTTATAACACCCAAGGGCAGCTAACTTTGGTATTTGCCCCGTTGGAGGGTCGGAAGAGGAAAAGTGTGGAGGGGTCATACCTGCGGGAAAGAGCGCACAGGACAGGTGACCCAAGGGTGACCAACAGGGTATTCTATCCTGTCTGCCTTATGCTCAGTAGAAATGCTGAGGCATTAAAGGGTCAGCTTTTTTTTTCAATGACTGGCATCTGAGGAGGACTCTTTGTTCGTCTGCCTTTGATCCCGATCCGGAATTTAGTTCCCATCCGTCACTGAGTCTATTCTGGGACTTCCCCAGTGCCTACTGGTGACATCATTCTCATCCTGGGGGCTTGATACGGTTTTGTGTATATTTCATTATTTTTGTTTTTATTATTTTATTATTAATATTTCATTAAAGTAGTTTAGTTCCTTCTAAACTTCTAAGTCTCTGTTTTTTCTCTCTCTCCTGCCTCCCTTTGAAGTGGGGCAGGAGATAGAGCACCTGTCGTTCCACCAGACTGGGGCACACAGCAGATTTATTGGCGCCCAATATTGGCACGAGCTCACGTTTGTATTGAGGGTTGGGACTTGCAACTTTGAAATCAGTGGTTCCAGCCCTAGAGTTGCAATAATGATCTTCACAGATGTAGAGGTTGCCTAGAAGTGAAAGGGGAGAAAATACCAAAGAAGTTCTTGTTTGCAAAGCTTCAAAAAGTCAAAACAACAGAAAACGGATCACCCTGTTGATCAGCACGCGTTGCAGCCACAGCCTCTCTGAGTACTGAAATTTATTTATTTTAGATGGGCTGTTTTCTGCATTTTTAACACGGCTTTAGGTATCTGCTTTTTGGTGTTGTCTGCTACGTGTGATCTCTGCCACTTAGGTATGCATTCCTGCCTGAGGTGAGCACAGAGGCAGAGCACCATATTTCAGTAGTATTGCTTGCAACACTTTTTCCTTGGTGTTGCATTGCTTTTTGGTATACAGCACTCCTTTCAATTGCCATATAGAGATTTGTAAAGAGAGCAAAAACTTGTACGTGACGTTTCCTGTGTAGAAGAGGTCGCTTCTGTGCACTACGTGGCTCATTTACTCACACAGCAGCAGAGGAAATCAATGGCGATGCAGAAAACATGGTGTAGTTTGTGGTTTGTACAAAGCTTAACTGAGCATATATTTTAATAAACTACATGTTGCCCTTTCAAAAGGGTATTTGCGTCTTTCTTGAAGTAAATAAATGAGAAAGATGACTTGTCAATTGCAGGAAATTAAACTATTCCTTGTGTTTCAGAAGTTGGCAGCAGGGAAAAGATGTAGGAGATGATATCAAGGCAAGTTTCACAAGTCCCTGGTGAGAATGCAGCTTTCTCTACTGCAGGCACAGAGCAATTGCTTGAAAGGGTTCTCACAGAAAGCTACAGTAAAATGGAGAATGGACTACTGTCCCTGGAGTCATAAAGAAATTATGAGATAATACAGTATCTACTGCGCCAGAACACTGTTCTCTCAGATGCAGAAGTGCCCTCTGCATTGAACTGTTACTGATTCAGAGTGATCACGTCTGAAATTCTGGGTACTTGCAAATACAGCCTGCAGCCACCTGATGATGTACTGGGGAAGAGAAATAGAATGCTCACAACTAAACCTTCCTCCCTGTTCAGGTTTTCTCTGCACCATATATACTACTAGAATAGTCTCTTTTGTCCACTTTAGCTCTCCGCTTTTTCCAGAGAAACCTGATGTTGTCTGAGCATCTTGATAAATTAACCTTCGGCCCAGAAGTTTGGCAGCATTCCTTACTTTGACTGAGCTGTTATTTTATCTTATGTCTTTCGGTATCATACTTTAAAATAGAAGTGATGGTGACCACAGGCTGTGGTGGTTTGGTTTTGTTTGGGTTGATTTCTTTGTGTGTGTTTTTTTTTTTTTAATATGAGATTTCTACTTTTATATCAAATAATTCAAAATATCTCCCTTAAAACAGAGAGCTTGTGTCAGTGTTAGTCTGATTGTACTCTTGCGGAGAAGAAACAAGATACAAAAAAACCTGATACAATTTATAAAGGAAAGCTCTTTTCCTGAGTGCAGGATTCCAGCTTGTCATTACATTAAAAAATGTACATGTAAAAGGCTTGGAATTGTATTTCAAAATGAAATTTTGACTTGACATTTCTGAGCCTTGTAACTCTGTGCCTAAAAAATGACACCAGCACTTTTCATCTGCTTTTAACATTGGTTTTATACCAATAATTACCGTCACCTTGTAATTAGCTGAGTGTTCTGAATCTCTCTGCCTGTCATCACATAAATTGGGTTGCTCCCATGAAAGTGTTCTTACTTGCCTGAAGCCTCCGAGTTTTCCTTTCTTGATTCAAATGTTCAGTGGTAAGACCATTGCATATGAAGCAGCAATCATCAAAAACTTTCTAGGTATCACCATCTGAGCTGTAATTCTTGTTAAACTCATTCAGGGATATTTTATCTTTATGATTTTATGGAGGATGGAGAGAAGGAAAGTTACATATGAAAACTCAGAATCCTAGACTATATATTTTTATCTGCACTGCAGATTATTATTTTCAGTACAATTTCCGATGCCCTGCGTGTATGTCTTCCCAGGATCCCCTTGTATTTACCATTGACATCAGCCTGACCTGCTAGATTTGGTGTCCTGATACTACAAGACGAGCAATGAGCAGCAGAAATTGTCTCGATCCTTGCACGTTTGTGCCTTATGGTTGGGTTCTTGACTGTTTAATAAGGTTAGTGCTCTGAGAGAGGATTCCTGTGACCCAGAGTTTCGCGCTGACCTCTCCTGAGGTCATCATGCACCGATGCCCAGCACTAATATTGAATTAATGAAGTACCTTTTTTCTACTGGGATGCTGATTTGGGGCACTCTTCTCTACTCAGCTTCTTACTTTAATAGAATGTATAGAAATACACTCTCTTTGAGAATCCCTTCTGTCTGTCAAGTTTGTTTGAAGGTGGCTGAGGGGGTCAGAGATTGCTAGAGCGAACTGAACTCCATTTTGTGGATGGGCTGGTTACAGCCAGATCACGTTTTCTTTGGAAACTGGGGGGAGAGGAAAAAAACAAAAGGAAGGAAAGCAATGGTAGGCCTTGAAACAAATAGAGTTAATGTCTAGCCAATGTTTTGCTACCAAAATTGGAGGAGTGGGCAAGGTAATATTTGATTTATTTCCAAGGGTGACATGAGAATTAATTAGTTCTTACAGAATGAAAAGTAATTTTCACTGTCCCCATTTACATCCTAATTAAGTAGCATTGTCAAAGATGGCCCACCTGCACTCGTGTTTCAACAAACTCATTACTTGAATGTGACACAGTAGCTCATGCCTCTCTCATATATCACTAAGTGCATTGCTTCCTGCCCTGTATTAATTTGCAGTGCCTTTCTGGATTCCTTTTGAAGACAGAGAATTACAAGGATCTGAGACAAGTCCTAGAATGTTTTCTCAAGAGATTAGAAGATAGATACATAGAACTTAGCCATGAAAGAGGAGTTTAGATTTTTCAAGATTACGTTAATTCAGCTAGGTCTGTTTCCAAAGGACTTACCAGTGTAGTTCTTCTCATGCAATCTTGCTTTTAAACTGATCATTAAAGGATTTTGTTCCCTTAAATGGGAAAAAAGAAAAAAAAAAAAACAACCTTTTTTCAAGCGTGATTTTTAATTATGCTTCTAATTAGGGGAAAAAACTGTCACAGAAATTATGCCTTTGAATTGTCACACACAGAAAATTAAGTGCCAAGTTCACGTTCCTATTGTTATTGCCTTTGCCTTACAATTTGGGTAGCTCTCATACATGGAGCATTTTGTTGTGCTAATGTAGCCTGTGAAGTGCAAAATCTCTGTGCTTGGGATCTGGAGGTGCTCTGAGTGAGGGAACTTCAAGTGCCTTCTTTCCTCCTAGCCTGTGCCATTGTTGAGGGGATAAAAGCTGCTTATTGTGCAGGTATTGTTAGCGGAAGAAAAAACCGGTCTTAAATATAGCTTAGGCTGTATTTTGGCTCTGCTTGCGAGGCCACTCCAGATAGCACCTAGCCTGCAGAGACCTCTTGTTCTGTAAGTCCCCCCACTTGGCTCCTCTTTCCAAAGCTTTGTGAAAACAGAAGGAATGGGGTTGTGGTTTAACAGTCAGCCTCTTTTCAGCCTTTTTGGACACTGAACTGAAAAGTTTCTGTTCGACCTTCCCAATGCCGTTTTTCCTTTTAAGGTGCTGCTGCAGAGAGCAAAGGTTGCTGGTGGGCCTACGGGAAACCTGGGAGCAGGGACATTGCAGCTCTGCATTCTCCCTGTGGGATGCAGCCCGGATTAACTGCCAGGATGTCTTTTAAGCGCTCCTGCCATAAAAAGGGTTCTTGTTTCAATGTGGAAAAAATACGTCCAATAGTAGCTTTTTGTGTGAAGTTCTTAATTTGGGATACGGTTCAAATTATGTAGCTGATCATATAGGTTTAATTGCTCAGTAGCTCAGACCTGTCAGTGTCAACTACCCAGTAGCTTCCCAGGCAAAGGTGATATGTGTCCAGACCCGGGAAGAACCATTTTGCTGCTTCAAAAACATCATTCTGCAAAGAACGTGCCTGACAGCAGCGTGCTGTATTGGAGAAGTCATGCATGCTTTAGGGACTCTGAAAGCAATAACGGTAGGTTGGGCATGCGCTACAGTAGCCCTTGGTTTTAGCACTCTAGGTCCTATTATACGTTTTACCCAGGCCTAAGTAGCTCCCTCCTCAATCCAAACCTGATATTTGGGAAGAACTATTCCAGAAGTAGCATCTGCAACTTAGATCTGAGATCTTTTCTGTAAGACCTTAGGGGATCTGAAACTTCGTCTTTTGCTTGAACTTCAATAGCAAATCAAAGGACCTGGCAGTTAAGCTTAAAGACTGTCTGGGTCTTTTCCTAGAGTCTATAGAGCTTTTCACCATTGCATCTCCATTCATGCTTTGAAGAATGCGTGACAGGTTGCTGGGTGCCAATGGCTCCTTTATACAAACCTCACAGCGACAGTGCTATTGGAAGCTTCTCCTTGGAATCGTCCCTAGAGTGGCAGGAAACGTGGCAAGGTTCTGGGTTTGACTGTTCCTGGGTCGGGCTGCTAAGAAAGTCTTCTCGCAACACTCAGTCTGCATTTGAAAGGCACGCTAGGCTTGAAGCTGCAGCCTTTGCTTGTTTTCAGGGCATGCATGAAGGGGTTACAGGGCTTGGATGCTCATCCCTACCACGCGCATCTGTCTCTCCGCTGAGAATCTCTGCAAAGTTCAGTAAGAGACTCACCTCTGTTTACAGAGAGCTCACTTGCTGTGGTGAGCCCAAGCTTCCATCCCTTAGGAGATTCTCATTCCTCTTAAATAAAAGCCAGTAAAGGTCAATGCCGCATGCCAGATTAGTTAGGTTGGAGCTTGCAGGATTTTGCCCAAGAGATGGGAGTTGAGTTTGGGTCTCCTGCGTTTAGAGGCCAACATCCCAGAGACCAGGCTTTTCTTTTATTCTCTCCCTTAAGTTTTGTTGAAACTCACAGTTAAACTGTAAAACCAGCATATTTAGGAAAAAATATCTTCTCAAGAATGTTCCAACCATCTCTATTTACTAATTCCTCCCCCCTCCATTACTAGGAAAGGGTTGTTTCGTGAGTTAGTAAATCAGTTTTAATAGGCAAATTGGTGCTTGGAGACTATCTGCACATTTTTTTCCTGTTATTTTGTATTCATTTCAGGCTTAACCATTGAGTCTGCAGAATGTATTGCTGCTGCAGTCAGAATACTTATGTTATTAAAAAAAGAGGGATTTAACTGCTAATTGCACAGAGATATTCTGTAGTGTGTATCTCACATAATTTACGTTTAATCAGCAGATAAATATGATAACAGGCTGCTTTTTATTGAACCAACAAACAAGATAACTCTGTCTGCAAAGCTGTGTGAGCAGTCAGTACTGACTCGATAAATATTAACCTGGCTAAAAATTTTAGTCAAGAAATTCAATGTAAGAGCAAGTGCTGTTCCTTGCTACTTTGGACATGTCTTTCTAAGCTTGACAATTTTTTGTTGCAGCCAATTTTATTTCTCTGTGGTGTTAGCATTGTTGTTATTGACTGGGAATGGTGGAAGGGGTGCCAGGAAGAACTGCGCCTCCTTGGACTCCCTGGGTTTGGGCTGTCTTCAAGTTGAAGCACTTGAGCTGTTAGTGAAGGTTCAGGATGTTTGCCTGCTGCATGACATTCCTAGGTGTGCTGCTGGGTACCACAAGAAGCTGTCTTCTGCTAATCCTTGAAATATGTCCCCTCGCTCAACTGTTTTCAGAAGAGACCAGCCAGCTCACAGCTACATTAGGTGACAGAGGTATTTGTACTAGAGCGCTCTTTGGTAGGGGGTTTTGTACTATTCATTATCAAGAACTTGGTGCTTCTGCTTAGAGAACAGGAGCTCTGAGCTGATTTGAAAACAGTTCTCAGCTCTGATGCTAACTTCACGTGCGGTCTCAGGAAAATCAGCGTCTCTTCCAACTTTTGAGCTCCCAATGTTAAAGTACGACCAAGACAATAATGTTTCTGCCCTTTACCACAGGCCTGATCCTACGGCAACCTAGGCAGGAATAATCCCCTTGAATCAATGTTTAGGTGGTACAAGGTTTGGTGCTTTAGACTGCAGACTCTCCAGGAAATGGGGCTGTTTCCCATTACGTGTCTGTACAGTACCCTGTAAAATGAGGCTTCAGTTTCAGTTGGGAGCCTGGGTAGTGCTGTTGTGCGAGTCTGTAAATAGTGGAGAAAATATCTGTCCTTCTAAGTAACTCATCTTCTGTCTACAAGGGAAGTTACTACCTTTATTTTATTCCTGTTCCTCTGTTAAAGCTTCCCTGGTGTCAGTTTCTTCAGGATCGGTACAGTTCATTGTCACAGGTAGAGTTTTCGTCTGGTTGCTGGGGTATAATAAGGGAAGCAGGAGATTCTGTCAAGTAATTTTGCAGCACCCAGGATATCTCCAAGCATTTCTCCCTGTCTGTAACCTCCTGGACTGCCTGTCCAGTTCACTTACCAAAACCCCTTCCCCTGCTTTATTCTCTTTCTGCTCTGCCTCTCTACCCTCTCATCCTGCACCTGGCCTGTGGCCGTCATAAAGTGCTCTTGATCCTAGAATCGGTGAGTGAATTGGCCTATACTGATTTTAATGCAATTTCCAAAAAGCATACCCACCTGGGAGACTGGTTATTCTGGGGAAAGGCAGAACAAATAAAAGAACTCTGGCAAACATGGAAACTGAAGAGTACATTACCAGGAAAGCCAGCAGGCTGTTACCTGAATGCCTGTTCCTGGCCAGGATTTAAGCAGATCTGAAATACCGTGACATGGTACGCACAAACAGTATCCTTCATCTGTGACTCACCACGTAGAATCTGTATGTGCCCTGCATCTCAACTACGGAATCATCTGCTTCTAGCTTTTCTTTAGCACAAGGTCAGTACAAGATAATCTCTCTTCTGCATCCCAAAATGCTCAGGCGTTGTTTTCTTTGTTGGCATTAATAGTAACTTTTGAAGTCACTTTCGAAGGCAGAAAGGAGGAATAGAAAGACAGGCAGGTGACCAGGGTGAATATTGCCCTGCCTTACTTGAGGTCATGGAAAAGTTGCTGCAAGGTCATAAAAAGCAAGGACTGAAGCTCCCTGATAAAGCTGCTCTGGGGCATCAGTCTGTCCTTCTGTCCTGCAGATAGAGCAGTACTACGCATTGCTGGAGTCCTGTCTCTATTCCCTGAGTGACCCTAGGCAGGCGAATATGAGCTGCGAGTGTTCAGCACTGGTAGACAGGTTTAAGTAGTCCCTAGGCAGGCATCAGGTATCAGAGTTTGTTTCTGAAACAGCGGTCCTAGCCGTTATTGCTTCAGCTGCCCCTTGGTTTAATAAGGGGCAAGCAATGCTGCCTTCATGAATCGCTGTGGAAGAAGGAGCGTGCATTAAGCCATGATTTGGGGTAAGTAGGTTTGATGCCCTGCTCTGACACAGATTTTTTTTTTCCTGCGTTCTCTGCCCTGTCACTTAGTCCCTCTGTACCTTGGTTCTGCATTGATGAAGCAACAGCAACAATCCTTTGTTCCTGCTGTAAATGAATGCTGTGCAGATGACAGACAAGGCTGCGAGGCATTGGGATGCTATGGTAACAGCTGGATAAGTATCATAGATGAATGAAAATTGCTTTAGCACTGCCATTATTTGTTGGGAGATGAAATGCCCTATTTCCACTTTCCAGGTGTCCCTTGCATTAAGATTTGCCCATATATTATAAAAAGAAATCTCAATAACAGGGTACATGAATATGGGTAGCAGGCGTCAATGAGCTTAATTAGAAAGGGACTTTCTGCCCAGATTAGGACTCTAAACTAGGGAATTTTATTAACCCTGCAGCAGTCCAACTCTGCTCAGCATACTGAGCAGGCCATTGATGAAAAAATATCAGCTTGTTAAACCAATAACGTAACTAGTTCTAATTATAATTGCTGAAACATGAAGCCATCCTGCAGCAGGGCATACATAGTTCATATGATTTAAAGTCAGTACTGACTGCTCAGGGCACTTTTCTGCAGGCACGTGCCAAACCACAGTGAAAGCAAGGAGTTAGCTGTGGAACTGCTATTTAGTAAATGGCTCTTGCTTGTATCAATGGAATATGGCACTGCAGACTGCTGCAGGCTCACACTTGACTCACTGGTCTGGCCAGCTGACACAGCAATAAAGCAGGAAAATTAGCAGATTTCACTACAAAAGCATACATATGAATATACTGACACGAATGTCTTCCTACAGATCCAGTCATTTCAAAGCAAAGTGCAAAACCCTCTGCAATTCCAGGATTATTTAACCAGGTAAAGTTTTTCCTTCCCTGCTGGTGGAAGACTGATTTAAGTTGAAGCTGAGAGGTTGCTATCCCTTCTAAAGCATCCAATTTTTGATCGCTTTTCAGAGTAAGAGATGATGCTTATCTGGACATACCATGTAATTTTCATTCCAGAGCTTTAGCAATTCCCATTCCCACTTGCTCCACTCGTCCTCGACATGTGTTTGCATATAATCAAATAATATTTGCTCTTTGGTTCTTTTTTTCCAATTGGCTTTCCAACACCAGGGAAAAATGTAAAAATCTACAGCAGGATGGTAAGGGAACTTATCACATAAGAAGACATAATTAGCGAGGGATTGTCACAGGGAAGTCATCCCTAGGTGATTGCTACTCACTTTTAGCTGTGAGTACAGGAAGACAAAACAGTTTTAAGAAGCTTAATCAAGTCCAAGACCTTGCAAAATACGGCTAGCACCCAGTACCCTAACCATACTTGATCAGGGCTTGAGCGGGAAGGGTGAAAAGAAGGTATTGACAAAGTGTTCTTGAAAAGCTCTCTAAGTACCTAATTACACAGATTTCCACTAGCAGCTCTCCCAAGACTTATTTTCTGGTCCTTTGGTAAACATTCAAAAACCAACTGGGCAGTTTCAGCAGTTGCATTTTTGGGCGAGTTCTTTTCTTCCCCACTTGGTGGGGAGGATCCTTCTGGACAGCAAGCACCATCACAAGAAGCTTCAGTACTGCAACCCAGGAGTCATGGGGAGCAGCCTCCAGTCTGATTGAGGCTGTGGGTAACGCTGAGCACCGAAGGGCGCTGGGGAAAAGGACAGGAGTCTGCTCTGCTGTCCTGCGGTAGAAATAAATGTATGCATCGCACTTGGAGCAGAAATGATGCAACAGCTGTGCACAGAGCTTGAAGCTGGGTTTTGTCTGCTCTAGCCCCAGGTTTCAAGTATCTGGTGAAGTTTGTCCATCTGCTGCACACCAAAGAGGCTGTTTTGGGGTGCCGGGCAAGGGCTACTGAAGGATTTGCCTCCAGCATCTCATGCCCTCTGTGCTCATCATGCAGGTGCCAGATGCTGCTGTGTGCAACAGTATCTCTGATGCTATAACAGAGACCCATTTTCTTTTGAAATATCCCAGTCTGAATTGAATTAGCACCAGGACTGCTCCTGTCTGAGCATGGATCACCCTCAAAATGCCAACCACAGAGAGGCAATTGTGGGGCTCTATACTGTGTGATGCACAAGAGAGCCACTGACAGTAGCCAAACCATTCATGTTTGCTTACCGAGAGAACGGGATATCCCACCTTTCAAGTATTTTATATGTGCTTCTACTCCCTGCATAACAAACCCAGTAGTGTTACAGCTGCAAAAGGCATGTGTGCTCCTGCAGCTCATGATTCTAACCCTGTGAGCGACTTATTCTGTTAGCATGATAAACACATGCTGCAGAGGAACAGCACTAATTATGACCCTGTCACCTTCATCAGCTCCCCACTAATTGTTTTGGCTTTTTTTAATCTCAGTGCTTGGAGATGAAACATGATGTTTGGTTCTGAAAAAGAGATGAAAAGAAAGGAGAAGAAAGAATCACTTTTTAAAATAGAACCATCAGGTAGATCTTTCTTGTTGGATTTGAAATTCAAATGACAGAAATTATAACTATTTTTTGTGTTATTAAAATAAGGCATGGGAATTTTTTAGAGGACGTTCTAGGACTGCCCATACTGACTCAGTCCACTGATCCACCTTGTTCTGTGCTCACATAATGTTCCCAGCCCAGAAGGGTTCTCTGTGTCATGTCATAATAAAACTTTCCCAAATCTCTGCAGGCATTGTCAGACAGTTCAGACACCTTGCTAGTAATAACTCTTTTCCTTGGTTTTGAGGATGAAGGATGAAATCTCCTTGTCACAAGCGCTGTGGCTCTTGGAAGAACAAGGATTAGGATTCAAGTCTGCAGGCTGCAAGAAAAAAACATGTCTTTTGTTCCTCCAACGCCCCAAAATAGCAAGTCAATGGAACGGTATCTGCATTTTCTGCTGGACGTTTCTTGAGCGATGTGCAGCTGTTCAAGACTAATGCATACGTGCAAGCAAAAGACCAAATACCTCCCAAAGTGAAAATCAGCACTAAGATTTATTTAGGGGTGATACTCACACCCAAAAATCTTCCCAGGTCCCCTTTGGAAAGATCTGGACACAAGAACAATCATCTCGCCACAGTGGGCAGATTCTGTCGCTGTGCCAAGACCAGAGTGTAAGCATGTCAGTGGCAGCCGTTATATTGAATTCAGTGGCTCAGAAATGTTTTGAAAATGATTCTTTAAGATTTGTATGAAATAAGGGAACTCCAAAAACTGTCAGCAAACCTTGCAGGGTGTTATCCTATCTGGGGACAGCCCTTGCAGCAGAGAGATTTTCAACCACTTGGCTGTGGCAATGGGAATATTACTGCTGCTGCAAGAGCGGCAACATTTCCAAAGCAGCTGAGTGCACTATAGATCAGTCTGTGACAGTGCTCAGCTCTTATTAGAAAGCTTTACACAGAGTGAGGTTGTTTTTCTATTCAGCTGTTCTGTGGTTTGTTCATCTGGGAGTTTGTTTCCTTCTTTCCTGGATGAATCTGCAAAACATTTTATGTCATGTCAAGGCTTTAACTTGTCTTCTATTTTGTTTTATGTAAGTCTGCAAAGGTACATTGTAGCAGCAGTTGGAGAAACCCATAGATATCACCCAGTGCTCCAAAGAGCTGCTGCGGAAACGTGTAGCATTTCTAAGAGCCATACAGTGAGATGGGCTTTCAACGCCTTATCAATGCCACTTCCTTAGCTACCTACAAGCTTCCTCTTATGTGACCACCACAGGCAGGCATGAAAGGTGCCGTTCTGCCTTCTCCAGGCCAAGCAGCAGGGCCCGGTAGACAGGATGGAGAAGGTGCCCACCTGACACAGACCCGCCGTGGGACCTTCTCCGCTTCAGCTCTCTGCATCTCTGCTTCTCCTCTAACCTTTGGTCTGCCTTGACCATTCAGGCTTCGAGTTCCCTGGGAGAGGAGCCTGTCTCCCCACAGCAGCATTTCTGTGGTCCCTGTCGTAAGACTTATTGCAGCACATTGACTGTTCCTTACCATGGGGCAGGCTGAATGGGGGGGGATACCTTTCTTCTCCAAGTTCACTGGCAAACAAATGTTAATTGTGATTTGAAGGTGGCTTGCAAGGCTCCTTACTGACAATTTTGTGTCCTCGTCCTCTGTGGCCGTTGAGCATTGATTTAATGTATAGGCGTGCACCCCCACGATGGTGGGGGTTCATTTGCAAAGAGCAGCAGAGCAAAAATATCAGAGCAAGGCATGGCTGTATCCACCCCCATGAGATTCAGCGTGGCAAATGACTTAATGACTTAATGGGTATGTTCAGGTCTTGGTAGAAAGACTTACATAAAAAAAAGTGCTAAGATGTCCATAAAGAAATGAAGCCAACTACATAAATAAAAATGAAAGGCATAATTGTAATCCTCCTGCATGAAGCCAATCTGTCCGGGGCCTGATTTCCTATGGCTGCCTTGAATAATTCCCACCAGCAGTTGCTTCAGTAGCCTATGAAAGAAAATTAGTTTGGTAAGTGAACCCGGTGCTATGCAATTGTGCATATTGGTATTTTACCACGTATTTGTAATCAGGAGGAAATGTTTATGTCTACCAGACTTTGCTTAGCAAAAACCTCTTGCTGAGCTTGTAGTAGAGTTACCGCTTTCAGAAACGCTTCCCTCTAAATGGAGGATGAGAGTGAGCTGGTGTGAATGAAGGAAGAACGCGTGTCCTTTCCCATCCATCTCACAGTCTACAGCCAGGGGAGCTTTGGCAATAAGAGGGACAAAGTAACGTATGAAAACCTGCTCTGCTAGTTCTGCTGCTCTCAGACTGTTACATACAGGACTGGGAGTGGTTATTTTTAGCTGTCTCAAGGTACGCAAGCAAAGGAATACCAGGATGTTGACCGGAAATCAGGAGATGTGTCTCTGGATCCAAATGAAGAGGATCAGCCTGTGCTTCGTGTGAATTGGGATGGTTTGGAGGCAGTCTCATACATATACATGATTTGCTCTGCAACTGACGCACAGCAATCAAATGCAAACTCATTTATATTTTAAAATCCGGACTTTAATTGCCAACCCACGTTTATCTGTGTGTGTAGGCAGAAGGGAGAACTCTTCACCCAGCTGCATTTGGATGCCGACTTTTGGGAGGGAAAGAATTGCCAACAGCTGCCTCCATCCAAGGCTGAAGCTCTTTTTGCCCAAAGCCTCATGCAAAAAGTCTCAAGCTTAAAGGGAGTTGTTATCATTCAGGAATCATCTTCCATGTAGCTAATCCCCCTGCTTAGACCATGAGCTGTTTTGTCATGCCTCTAACTTTAAATACAGATTCGCTGGCCTTTCTCACTCCTGTCACTGTCCCAGGCTACCTTGTCTTAAGGTTTCATATTCAATTTTCCAGTCTTTAAGTCCTGTCACACGCAGACGCATTGCCCTTCCTAGTCACATATTAAAATGTAATTAATCTGCTCTTTGTTACCCATGTGTGCACGCATGCACACACACACACGCTCTCTCTTACTTCTTCCCCCAGAGTCTCAGACTTCCTGCACTATGTAGACAAAGCTGGTTTCATGAAGCCGTTCTGCTAGGACCTGCGTGACGCTATGTCATCATCACCTCACACACCCCAGCTCCAAACCTGCCCGAATGGTATCGAACCCTAGGCCCATGGGCTTGAGTCATGTGTCAGTAACATGAGGGGGAACTTACAGACCCTGAGAGCAAGCGAGAGATTCAGGCATTCGTGATTTATCATAAGGGGGGAGTTTGGAGGTGACAGGAAACTGTGATAACTCAGGGGGAGACCTCATCAAAGACTGATTACTAGGAAAGGGAGAGAAATAAGGCCATTCAGAACGTCATCTGGATTGCTAGTGCAAGAAGAGGTTCATTCTGCTTCGGGGCTTAGCTGGTTGTCAGTCTAATAGCAAGAGATGGGTACATTTTCAAAGTGTTTATTGAACCTTTAAATGCTTTTAGTTCGGTCAGTATTTCACTGGATTAGCAGAAACGTACACCCTGGGATCGCTCGTGTTCGTAGGTGGCCTTTTAACCTTCGTGAGTTTAATGTCTCATTTTTCTGTGCAAGTACCTGCGTTCTCTCTGAGGTGCCATCTGATGCCAGTAGCCCGGCTACTGTGGCTGCTGTGCGGGCACTCTAGAAATGCACTGGAGTAGTGGAGCAGTGACTGTATTTCCTTATCCTATATCCCTTTGCTGATCCAGCCTAATATCCACATGTTAACACCAGATACAGCAGTGGAAATCTCTCTTTTGCCACATGTCTTCTTCATAATGGGCCTTTTTCTCAGAAGAGCTGAAATACAATTGAGTGAAATCTTCCAGCTGCTCTGGTGCACTTCTACCAGGCGGTGCTGAAGATTGGAGCCTTTTCTTTCTACACCACAGCCAAGCTGTTCACGGAGGTTTCTATTCAGTTCCAGCTCAAAAGAGTAAGGACTGCTCTTCTTGCTTGGCTTGACAGATACTGAAAAGAAAAATCAGAACGCCATAAAAAATAGGTATTAAATTTCTCTGTCTGGGTAAAGTTCAGCACTGCTGAGCGCAGCAGAAATGAAAGCAGAGTGATCTCTGTGATATGGCTCGTTAACAAATGGCAATATCCTTACCTCGTTCTTTTTGTTCTAAAATCTAATTAGAAGAGAATTGTTATATAAACTGGCAGAATGGGAAGGACGGAGGAAGCCCGACACTGAGCAGTCCTGTTGCTTACACTGGGACTGTGCTTTACAGGCAGAGCGTCAGGAGCTCTCCGAAACGGAGCAGGCGCTGCCTGGGGAAGCCTCGTGAAGGCACTCGCCCCGTATCGATACACTGGTCAGCCACTGTCCCACAT
Organism: Burhinus bistriatus; assembly: GCA_013397275.1. Lineage (NCBI taxonomy): Eukaryota > Metazoa > Chordata > Aves > Charadriiformes > Burhinidae > Burhinus > Burhinus bistriatus. The sequence continues at coordinate 317,049 of VYXH01009916.1, read as the reverse complement.
GATCAAACAAAACACCCTTGAAATCCACGAAGGAGTGAAACAGCAGTCATTCAGGTGCCAGATCTCATCTTTCAGGCTTGTGGAGGGATGTTTATCTAGGTAATTTTATTTTTTAGCTTGAAAACATTCCTTTAATTTTTAATGGGTAATCCAGGAGTGGGGAAAGAAAACAGCCATTCATGGTTTTTTGGCTATCCCAGCCAAAACCTGTGCAAATACCAAAAGCAAACTTCCAGACGAGCAGGGCACTTTCCAGGGACCGAGGAGTTGCTTTCATACACGGCCTGGCTGGATACATCTCCAGTAAGTAAGAAAAAGGCCTTTTGTTATCCACCGTTTTTAGTAAAATCGATCCTCCTTCTTGACAAAGACCAAAGCAATCAAATCTGGATGGGGAGATATGATGAGTCTTGTTCACTCAGATTCATTCCGCTCACCTAATTCCCCATGGAACCTGGCAGTACCATTTCATCCATATGCAAAATAATACCTGCTAAAGCCATCTATAGTTACGGAACTTCACGAATTCAGATGGCGGAAGCTAATTCCATACTTCCTATAACTTCTTTTTCATTGCCTTTGGCGGCCAACCAGCAAAGCGAACGAACTGTCCTCTGATGGATTTTCTAAGAATAAACTTATTATTCTGTCTCTGACTAAATCCAGTTTAGTGCCCTGACCTGTGAAGCCCTCTGGAGGTAAAGGAGGTATACTTCATACTTCCGTGATTTTAGATGAGGGTGGTGGAGCACCATTTTTACCCACACCTGCGCTGGCTGTAGTGTTTGCCTTTTTGCCAGCATCTCTGACTGTCCTGGGCAGCGCCTCTCTCAGGCACCATCGAGCTGCCTGTCTCCTCAGCTGGTCTTGTGCTGGGCTTGGTCTGGCCAAGCTGTGAGACAAGCCTTTAATTTTGAGGTCACATATTTACATTGGTGAATGTGCTAGAGATTTTGCTGAACTGTAACATCACAGCGAGCACCTGAAAATTAACTTTTTGGTCACAGCCTAAACCACAACCTGGACTTTTTTCTCTGGCTTATTGTTGATATTTCGGCAAAATATCTGAGCTGCCTCTTCCCAGTCTGCTTCCCTCTCCCTATTGGCTCCTGGCAAATTGAGGTGGGTCTGTTCAGCACCACAGGCAAGCCTCAGAGGGGAGGGGAAGATTAATTGAAGACTTAATTTCTTCTATTTTCATTTGATTAGCTAAGTGGAAGAGGCACAAGTCCCTGCTTATGTGCTACTGGAGGCCTCCTGTCGGCCATGAATCACAGCTCCCAGCTGCCACAGTCTGGTTGCATGTCAGGTTAAATATGATATTGTAGTAAATAGTCTTGCAGGCAGAGCCCATCAATTATAGCCCTCCCCATGCAAGCTGCACAACTCATTTTCCATCGCTTACCCGAGACAGGACAAAGATGAGAAAAAGGAGCTCAAATAAAAGTGGGCTTGGTCAGGGGTTTAGGAATGTCTCTGGCAGGAGGGTTGGGACATAGCAACAGGTCTGAAGGGTCCAGTTCTCCAACGGGCAGCAGCCAGCTGGAGCCAAAGGAGCCAAACTCATTGGTCAGACAGTCTTGGGTACAGTAAATAAATCAAAGTTAGCAAGCAATCGATAAAATGAAATGTACTTGCACAGAGTCTTACAGGAAGGTTAGATAATCCCAAACCTGCAAGTAACCAGCAAACGAGGAAACAGATTTTTCTTCTCCTCAGGCCTGACAGCCTAACATGAAGCTGTTCTTATTGCCTTGGTACCACAATACCATCCAGCGCTCGCTCTTGCAGACTGTTGCAGATCAAAATTTCTTCTTGCGGCTTAATACTCTTTTAGGAATGCTTTGATCTAGCATTGGTCTAATTGATGCCTGCCTGGGCCATCAGACAGCAGAGCAAAGCCATAAACTTCACTACTGCACGCAGTGCGTGGTTTTCAAAAACTGGGGCTTTACTCGGTGAAACGTGAGTACTAGAAGCCCTTAAATGTCCCCTTCCCCATTTTGCCACAGGGTACTCATTCTTTCTGTTAGCAAGTTTATGTTGATTTCTTTCTGGTTTTCATTGTTCTTATCTTAATTCTAGAGCCTGATACATCACACAAAATGTCTTATTGGTGTCTACTTAGAGACAGATGAAGGGGTAATGAGTAGATCTATGATTCTAAGATGCAGTGCGGAGTTACCATCAGCTTCCCTTTCATTATTAATCCTGCAACTGAATCAATTAGTCACTAGCATGTCACTAGCTTTTGACAAACTTCCCGCTGCACTCAGTCTCCTGAGCTGTGTCTCATGGGACTCTTAAAGGATGCTTCCAGTAAATTGCCTGCTTTCATCTTCTGTGCGTTGCCCAGAATCCTCTCCAGTGAGTGCTAAACACTTATTTTGGGCCCAGGATGGAGCACAGGCCAGCCTTGGTTAGCTCAGTCTGGCGACTGCGTACATGCACCATATGCCCATAATATCAGCCATCCCCTGTATAACTCTTTTAAAATACCAGCCCCTGCAGCTCTCTGTACCCCTCTGCCCTTCTGTACTGTGGAGTGCACGAACTGGTCATGAATCCCGGGAATAGATTTCCCAAAGATTTATTTAAATCTGGCCACCAGGAGACCCTATCTGGTAACATTCTGCCCCCTGGAACTCTCTCCTGCCTCCTTTTTTCTCCGTTTGCTTATCTTCCCAATCAGCAGTGGGTACTTCCCTGGAAGTGCCTTTCAACCCTCACTTGAAATCAAATCCTGGGGAGAGGCAATGAGCACATTCAGCCTCCATCCCTGACGAAAAGGCAGGGACTCCAGCTGGCAAGAGAAATCCAGGCTCAGAGTTGCCTAAGGCTTTCTTGGAGATCTGGAGTAATTACAGGGAACAAAAAACTTCATAATTTTAAATGTCAAGCAGTGTTTATCTGAAACTCTTCCCAGCTAAGGGGAAATGAAAGAAGATGCAGCAATAAAAAGGAGGAATGTCAAATCCAGTGGCCTGGAAACACACTGGCTGGACTACCTGCCTGCCAGACTGACCCTGCCGCCCCTCATCCGTAAACGCCATCTAGCCTGCACTGGGGTCTCAGAGGGGCAGGAACACACGGGCTTTCAGGGGATGTCTTAGAGTCAGGACTCTTCAAAATCTCTCTCTGCCTCAGTTTCACTCTTCTGTGTGTGCAAGGTCACAATCCCCCATTTATCCACAGCCATCAGAAAAATGAATGTCTGCAGAAAAGAGCGAAAGGCTAAAGCGTTCTACTTCCCACTCAGAGATGCATGGTTCAAGGCAACGGTGAACGGAGCATCAGATACTGAGTGAAAGGAAATGTGATGTACTGTATACCTGGACCAAAAAGGAGGACGGCATTGTGTCTTCCTCACACCGCAGCCAAGCCTCAGCTACCAGTCTGGCTGTGAAACAAACAAGGGGAGGCTGAGGCAGAGTGACAGAAGGTAAATGTTGTGTTCCTCAGAGCATTCTGTTTGAAAGATTGCCTCGAAGCATATGAAATGGTCCAGCGCTTGTTACAGCCCTGACAGAATGCCAGGTGTGAGGCAATGCGAAATTGCAGCTCATGTCGGTATTTGGCCGATGAGTCTGGTCACAGGGGTAGTCGTGGGAGATTAACTCCCCCAGCCTGGGATGTCTCTTTCTGAACAGTGAGAGCTCCTGTGTCGGTGCTTACAGAATCCAACAGCACCGGGAATTTGGCTGCTTCTCAGACAGCAGATTGCTCTTACGTCCAGGGAATGACGGTTGGGCACCCCTCCGCACAGAAGAGCCAAACTGGGTGATCAGCTTGCCCCAGTTGCTGGCCGACAGGTCTGGGAGGACGGTACTCTTATCTGCTGCTGACACCGTGCACACAGAGCTCCTCAAGTCCTTACTCTGGCCTCAACAAGGACGTCTTTGGTTCGTGGTTTCTCCCGAGGCAAACGTGCAAAGCTGTTTGTAAAAATGGACCTGGGCATCTGACATTTCAAGGCAAAGCCCACGTCAATCCGATTGGCTGTGGTTAGGGTCCACGCGCCTCCTGACGTCTGTAGCACTCAGTAGCCTGCGAAGGACGCATGGGACATGCTCAGCTGCACTCCTCCTGTCCGGTGTTCCTCTCTCCTTGTCAGCTTCTGAGCAAATAAAACCAGGGCAACTGCTAGGTAAAAATGCTGTATTTTGCAGACATTGCCTCTCTACTGCTACCAAAAGAATCCATGGTGTTTATAAAAGCCTATTGACACGTCCCACCCTGCACAACCTTTACCTTATATTTGAGGCAGAATTGGGCTGTCTGAAATGGACAACCGAAGTGGAGAATTCTGCAAACACTGGCTGTGGTAGAGTACCTGGAAGGTCTCTCAGACCACGAACAGACATTGACTCAGTCAAATAGCTGCTTACCTGTGTTCTAAAGCGGCAGGCTTGGCTACAGGTTTGCTCCAGCCCAGGTGTTTAAAGCAGAGAGACCCATGAGACTGCATCTCCCCAGCCCAGTTCCACCCCCAGGAGACTGAAGCTCCGGGGCAACACCACCCACTGAAGAACACCATTCCTGAGGAGGGCTGCCTCTCGCCAGCCCAGGTCAGGGAACAGCATCTCTGCTGATATACAGGCAATCCCAGTTGCATGCACTGAAACCCAGGAGTGTGCAACACACACTATTCAGGAGGAGTTATCTGGGTTGTGTGAGGTGCTTGAGCTCAATGTTGCCCAGAGTGTATAGCAAGAAACTTTTTAAATGGTAGTTATGTGGCAGGGGAGGTGGAGAGGATGTGGTACATGGTCATAACAAATTTGATTTTTCTTCAGCAAATGTGTTTAGGCGCAATAATTGCATGAATGCATTTCCTATCGCTGTGTTCTACTACATGAGGGCACCTTTGGGAGAACTGTATATTCCTAATACAGATGCTTAGAGAAAGTCACATTTGCTGCATTAACAAGACCATGAATTTCAAACACAAAGAAATGTTGCACTTAGGATCCCACATTTATTTTGTTTTATGTGAGTAATCTGAGTAGCTATTGATTGGATTTGCATACACAGTGGTGCATTGTGTTTTCAGCAGATATATTTGCGTATGCAATTGAATTAATATGCTCCTGGAAGTGCAGCGATTACGGTGTGAATCTGGCAATGTATTTGTCTCTCACTAATAGAATTTCAGACTTCCGATCTTGTTGAATGGATCTAGCTGCTACAGGTCATATGGAAGTGGTACCCAGATAGTAAGATGCACATAATTGCATAATGGCAGCGTAAGAACATCTTGTTGAGCAAGAGCCCTGTTTTGGCAGATCCTGCCAACATAGACGTTTTGAGACAGCCTGAAAGACAGGGAAGAGATGAGCCAAGAAGGGATGTACATGAGTACAGCGATAAGCAGGAATAAACAATGCTTTTCTGTCACATGAAAAGTCTCAGGCAGCGTGTGGAGGAGAGTCGGTCTCTCCTGGCTCCTGTCACAGGAGCTTCCCCGCTAAATCTCTTTGTCTTTGCTTGTAACTGCTCCCAGCCCATAGTTGTGTCTCTTCACCATTCCAGCTCTGATGAAACAGTGGTTCTTCCTGTTACAGGCTTTTCTTCGGACGCAGAGAAGACGGTCTCAGCATGGAAGGACGGTGGACAATTCTTTTTCATTTATTTAGCTCTGTTATGCAGCACCAGGCACTGCTGTCCTGGCCACACAGTGCTGGTGGTCACGGTACACAGGTATCGTAAAAGGTAGTCCTTGCTCCTGAGGGGTTACGTTCTCCCCTGCAGGTCCCTCACCTCTCAGGTTTACTGTCACCCTTGCCAAGCCTTGGGTGAGCTGTCAGGTGGCAGAGAAAATGTCCCCCTGGCGAACATTGCAAACACCCTTGGTGTTTTGCAGGAGCTGAGACTTTCTCCGTGTCTCTAACCTTGCAGCAATCGGCCCGTGGGGATTCCCCCCAGGATTGTCTCTCTCTCTCTCTCATTTCCAGCTTTACACAACAGAGCAAATTCGCTGCCTCCACCTTGTTGCATGTTGCCAAGTGATGGCAGTTTTGGAGAAAATAAACAGGCAGAAAAGCAGACCACTGAGAGGAGCCCAGAGGAGGTGGCAAACTTCATAAAGACAAACCTAATGAGCTGGAAACTGGCAGAAAGGCAAGACTTTGCCAAGTTACAGTTAAAATAATTTCAAATAAACAAGGTCTGTGCATATAAGGGATAAAAGTCCCATGCAGAGAGAAGAGTCTGCCTTGTTCTGTTGCACAGCAGGAACTTGAGAAGGATTTTTTTTTCTTTTTGCTCATAAGTTTAACTTTTCCCTGAAGCTTTGGTATCTCTGGGCGTGGAGACAAGCAACTGTTGTTTTATCTATTGGAAACCTCTATCACATCCTGCCTCACCTTACTTCTCTGTCCACAAAACATACAGCCCCATTACAGCATACAATTTATTGGTCTTCTCAGTACTTTTCTGCTTTACACTGCTAACAACTTTTGGAAGGTTATTTGTCCTTAAGTACTTATAATTCTTCCTCTGCAGGAGCATAATCAGTCATTATTAGCCGCAGTTTCAGACTCTAATCATAAAGCTGTTATTTCTGCTTAATCTTAACCATGCTAAATATTAATGTGATGTTTAATCCCCTGGTATCTGGCAATATTGTGTTGTTGTTGTTGTCGTCGTCATCGTCGTTGTTGTTATTATTAACGTGACTCAGTGAAAAACTAGCACTGTAGTAATCATATCCTTACTTATTTACCATTGCATACATCTCCCGTTTCTCTCTCTTGCCACTCTGTGTCATGCAGTCTCTCAGTGCAATGTACCCAAAAGAGCATCCCACCTATACAGAGCAGTGGGAGGACGCCCAGACCAAGGGACAGAGTGACGCTTGTAAGGAAAGAGGCTGGCAGGAAGGCTGGCAGCACAAGGCAGGGTGCAGGCACACGGTCCCACACCGTTGCAGCCCCCTGAGTTCTGGTGGCTGCCTCAAAGAGCAAACGGCTGAGGGCACAGGGCGCCAAGAGCTGGTGGGAGAAAACCCACGTCCCTGCTTTGCTTTTGTCTCTCTCCTGAGCCAGTTAGGGTTGAATTCTGATTTAATACCTATGATCGTGGTTTGTCTGAAAATATCTCTCCAAACTCACTCTGGTTTGCTTCTTCCTCCACCATCCTTTTTAAAAAAAAAAAAAACCCAAAAACAAACAGGCCCCACAGTAAACCTGTTAAGCTTTCAAACATGAAGCAGCAATTTATCAAACATTGCAAATCTCACCAATAGAGAAGTGTCAAAGCCACGGCAGTAAATTTCATGCTAGGCGCAATTTATCAGGAATGCCATTATTAACAAGTAATTATTTGCTGTGATCAATACAGCTATTTTGCAAATGAAACTTAATAACTGGTGAGGGAGCTGGTATCAACCAGCTACTGCAGGCTACATTTTTACATGACAAATGCCATGATTTGCCCTAAAATGAGAGGCTAAAAAGCTCTTTTTGATGCCATGATGCTCTGAAGATGTGGTCTGGTATTCTGTATGAATTTGAAAAGTGAAAGACAGCATTGTGCCAGACTGACCTTTCGTCACTGACTGCATTCCCTGCTGCCGCTCCGCAACACAAACACGGGAAAAGAGAAGGCGCCAGTGGAAGCACATTGCATGTCATGCCAAGATGGGCCCCTAGTCAAGCCAAACCCTCCTGACCCCTCAGACCCTACAGCTCAGTCCAACCTCTATTTCTACACGTGTAGTGACCTAATAGTCCTTTCTAACAGGAGCATCAATAGTCTTTCCTTCTCCAGACACATTTAGTGAGAGATGAGAATCGCCGTGACCTCTGAAGTGTACACATGGAGCACAGCGGGTGAAAAGCCCTCTTAGTGACTGCCGTTGCTTTATTATTTAGCACTCGCTGTGCAAAACACAGCTATTTGTCACAGCCCCTTCCTTCTTTTTGCCCCATCATCATCATTGAAATGAGTTATGAGGAGACAGCCATGAGGGCAGTGTTGACCTCGGGCCGTGAGCAGCAGTGCAGATCGATTCCCGGGGCCCTTTTGGGAGCTGCTGGTGCACACCTGACCCTCAGCCAGCGACTCTTCTGTAGAGTATCTCTGGTGCTCCAGCAAGCTGCTAAAATATTTAATCAGTATCTGACAGTTGTGCATCCTTGCTGTTATTTTCATTGCTGTAACAATGAAAATGACTGCAGGAAATGTACGTGGGTATTTTCACGTTTATTTTTACAGTAAACCCTGTGATTTCTACCTGAGGCTGAGAAAGAGCAGTCAAGACACGTGGAGGTTGGCTCACGTGATTTGGACTTTGTTGCAATATTCAGGACTCTGGTTTCCCTGCTGAGCAGCAATTAATTTACTATTTGGCAGATGTAAGATGAACCACCTGACTATGGGAGGAATTTGCTCCTTCTGTGGTTGGGAATGAGAATAGAGCAGCATCTAGCACCTCATTTCATTCACTGTTCAGAAAATAGGGCCACTCTTTGATGGCAGCTCTCCTGATAGGTGACGCAGCTGCCTGGGATCCCTCTACCAACTTTCTGGAGCTTCCAGACAGACCCCTCAGCTTCTCCCCATGCCTTGTGCATTTCCCCTGGTGTAAAGGAGCCTCTGCAACTGAGAACCCACTGCTTATCAAACGCTGATAAATCACTCCAGTAAATGGAGTAAATTAAGACAGAAAGGGCAACAGTGCCATTTTGATTATTTTCAGCCTGGTGACTTGCTTTTTAGGACATAGAAGAGTTGGCATTGAGAGGGCCAGAGAAATGTTTGTGTGGGTTACTACCCACAAGGATGGTAGCGGAGTAGGGGTACCGGTACACAGTTGGTGAAGATGTAAACCTCTTAGGGTCTGCCAGTGCCAGGGCCTCAGGCTGGCCCTCTGCATAGGCATGAAGCGTTCCTCCTGCTAGCAGCGGAGGTAAATGTGTTACTGTCCCCCGCAAGCCAGCCATCCTGCCAGCAGCATGACGTGCGGGGTGTGCACGCGATGACATGCGTGCACTGCAACACGCAGATCACACCGAAGGGGCGGGTGTGTCAGTAGTGCTGCGGAGCTGGGGACGGGAGAGCGGATGAAAGCCACACGAAGCTTGGAAGCATCAGCTCCCTTTGTATGAATTATTACGTGGTCTTTGTTATGTGATTATATGGTAGGGTATTTCTTAACCAGAGAAGAAAAAGACCTCATTCCCAGCACTGTCTAAATTTTGAATGTATAACTTTGAAAGCTTAATCATATTCTTTTCACAATGCCTTATGGTTTATATATATTTGGGTTTTTGTTGCTTTTTTCTATTCACTCATTTCGCTGTCAATTTAAGCTTAATATTATTAAAATTGCTCTGGTTCGCTCTACTTAAAATTCTCCCGTTACAGTATTTTTTGGAAACAAGTGCTAAGTCAATTTCTTTCTCTTATCTTTTATTTGTCTCTAATGACTCATTAGATTAGCACCTTTGACATTGCCAGCAGGAAGCAATAAGCCTGCTATCAGGAAAAGGCTTGCAGAAGCCAGCGGCAGGACGTTTTGCAGGTGCAGAGCTGTGCATTGGACCTCTGGGCTGCGGAGCTGATCTTTTCTCAGGACATAAATACATTCCAGAGACACAAGAGCGTTCTTGAGGAGATGTTACGGGGCACAGGCAATAGTGGGCTAAAGACAGCATCCCGCAGCCTCTCTCCTTGCACAGGTCAAAGGTTTTTGCTCTCTTTGCAAGGTGAAGAGGTAAATCGTCCCTAGAGCCCCGCCGCCTTGCCCAGGGGATCTGCGTATTACTGGCAGGACAGAATGCAGCAAATTTGGCTTCTGAAAGGAAGACAGGCAGGAGAGAGCAGAATTCAAATGCCTGCCAGTGGGGCAAGTGGCAGGGCTGCTGGGATGCTCATTGCCCGCAGCTGGGGCAGGGGCTGCCCCAGGGCCCTACAAAAGGTGAGGAGGAAGGGCTCCTTCCCCTTCAGGTGGGGGCTGAGCCGGGGCAGAGGTGAGCGTAGCGGCCACGGTGGTGTGTGCTCTGCAGGGCTGAGGTGGGCACAGGGTCCTGCGGAGAGGTACGGGGGCAGCCCTGCACTGCGGGTCCTCAGTTAAGCACCGTGCTGGGGTCACTGGGGATGGAGGAACAGGGCAGGGGGGCCTCCTGCCACCCCTCTGGTGCTTCCCGCCACCCCTGTCTTTGAGTTCCTCCTGTCCCAAGGCCAAAGGCTGCGATTCCTCTAAGGGAGCCCGGCTGTGCCCCAGCATGGTCTGCGCCACTTGGCACTGGGTTCAGGAGCTGTGCTTTGTTGGGGCCAGGGGTCAGCCTCCGTGGTGGAGAGAAGGTGCTCGAAAGCTTTAATCAATGCTGAAAGGGGAGGGGGGGAAGTATCAGGCACCTCATAGGCAGACAAATACTTCCCTGTCAGGTGGCAAAACTGACTTTGCAGAAATATGTAGTTGTACGTGCTGTGCTTTCTGGCCTTATGGAAATGTCTTTTTTCAGAGGGTGAAAATAATAGCGTTCCTGTAACACCAGCTGCTACCCCTTTCCCTGGGGTGCTTGGGACCATAATCAGCCCTGGTCTGTGGAAAACATGACAAATGTCAAAAGTCTTTGTTCGTTGCCTCCCTTTCATTTCGCAAAGATTGACAAATCTTGCTAGAGTGAAAAGGAAGGAGACAAATCTGTTTACAAGTAAAGGCAGCCCTCAGCCGCAGCACTGAAACCATACTGAGTGCAGAGCGCACAGTCAGAGCTGACCCTGGAGCAGTTGTGTTGTGGCAGCACCCAGACTTGGGTGGCAAAGGGACAGGGGTGTCTGAAGTTCATCTGTGCAGCTGCCTCTATGCTGTACATTGCCACAGAAAAGAGCAGCTCCCAGAATGATCTATAAGTGCAGATAAAGAACGATTTTTTTTTTTTCTTCCTTGCCTGCGAATGTGGGGCTGACTCATAATCTCACAGGTGATAAAAGCAAAATTTTCCCTGGCACTGGGAAAAAAATGATGTTTTCTTACGTGTGCAAGCCATCTCTTTGTAATACTGGGGATTCAGTAACAAAAACAATCTTTCGGCTGAAATAACAGTAAATTTGTTCCCGTGTTCTGTTAGGGGTGATTTATTGGCAAGCTGCTTTTCAAAACTTAGCCTCTTTACCGAGTGAGTTAGATATGGGAGTGATGCTTGCTGTGTAACAGGAGTCTGGTCGATCACCCCCCTTCTCTTGTGTGAGCGGTGGCCGTGGCAGAACAAGCATCAGTTGCGTTACTGAAGTAGCCAACATACTGGAGTACGGAGCTGCGTGAGGGATATTGCGGTAGCTGAAAGGCAGCTCTGGTAAAGCACAATATAGCTGGTAAATATTGCAGCGGAGAAAGACATTGCACTTAGGCTGCTGTGCATTGTTTACAGCGGGCTAAAAAGTTCCTGTTCGGTGACTGACTGTGTTGGCTTTTGAACACGCTGCCCTCCAGTTCATTAGCATTTAATTAGGGCTGCCAGTGCAGAAAAATGCTTAGGTGCGTTTTACTGAGTCACATCCCCCGAACGGCTGGCAAAGCTGAGGGTTGGCTGTCAGCCCATCGCTCAGTCCCTCTCCCCCGGGTGAGGGGCTGTGGGGACAGCGGGTCGTGGCACTGTCCCTGTTTGCTGCTCCGGGACCTCACGGGGAAGTGGGATACGGCCCGGAGTGGCAATCGGTGCAATGCCGCACGGCACAAGAAGGGATGCCCAGTGCTGGGCCTGGGGGCCACCGCAGGCGCACCAGGGCTAGCTTGAACGCAGAGCCTGGTAGCACTCCCAACATGAAACTGAAGCCGGCTATAGCACATGTGTGCTAGCATGGCACCTTGTGAGCTTTACAGCTACGCTGAATTTTAAAACTATCTTTTTGGCTCAAAAATTACAAGCATCTCCATTATTGAGGCTCACTAAAATATATGTGTATTTCTGACTGTTGCAGCACCTAAAAGGCAAGTCACAGATGGCAACTCAGTTAAGCCAGGGCCCCCATTAGCACTGAACAGAGGCTGTCCTCGGTCACAAGGGACTGCACACCCCAACCGTACTTCAGTAGCGCCCGGGGGGCTCCCCTCTAGGGTCGTTGTTCCTTTGTTATGTCAAACAAGCAGGAGAAAAGGGAAATGGCTGATCCTCACAGGTGTAGTTTGGTTTCCTCCTCAGCTCAGTACTTTTTGGAGTAATTATATAAGAATTATTTATTAATATTAAAATCTGTCAGAGGTTTTTATTATAATTGTGGTGCCATTACTAATGTTTGTGGCGAAATGTCAAATATCCATTGTGGCAATATTAACATTTTATGAGGTGATGCATTGCCTTTCCACATCAGCAAGTGTTGTGAGGAAAGACTACAGAATAATGTGGTATAGCCCACCCAATAAACCCTGGACATTTTGCTCCTCCTACTGAATGCTGTCACTTGTGTAAGACTTGTCCTTTCTGTCAGCCCGATGTAGTCTTGGCTAACTGGATCTCAAATGGCTTCAAGAAGCAGAACTCGGATCTTGACCGAACTTGGAAAGTGGGTGAACTTGGAAATGTTGGGAAACACTTTTCATTTGACATTCATGCATTTACTTAAGTAATAACTGTTACTTATGCTGAACAGTCCTTCCCTGTCTGATAGCTCAGGCTCCAGCAGAGTTACCGTCTGTCTGTTCTCTAGGCTTTGCAAAAGGGGCGGATGCCTTTCCACATCCAGTGGCATCACTACGGATGTTAATGCTCTCAGCAAGACTCTGTGACTGTCCACCAGCAGTGAACCCACCATCACGGGGTGCCAACGGAGCGGTTTGTGTGAGCAAGCCCTCACCAAGCCTGCTGCATGTGAGCACATACCTGCTGGTGGAAATGCTGCGTGGCTCCCTCCTCCCCGTCACAGGTAGGACTTCAGCTCCTAACCTGCCTGTAAACATCCTCAATGAAGTCACTTAGGGTAACATTTTCCCGTGACTTATTTCCTTGCCGCCCCCTCCATGCACGCTGACTTTCCCTGGCAGTTGCACCTCCGGGCTGAGCAGGAAGGGAAGCAGCTCAAGAGCCTCACCGCAGAGGAGGCATTTGCTGATAACGCTAAAATCTAATTACTAATACAGCTCTAATGTTGGTCCATTTGCAAAGCTTTGTTATCCAACTATGCCTAGTGAAACAAACGTGCTAATTATCTGCATTGGAAACAGGATGGAAATAATAGACCATTTTTCTACACTTGTGCTACTTAAGCCACAACAATAACTATACTTTGCTGGGAGAAATGCTGAGGGTGTGCTATTGTCTGGGCTGGGGCTTAGTGTTGTGGTGGTGGTAAAAGATGTTTAAGAAGATAAATGGTAGCTCGGTGGCTTGTGGTGATAAAGCCAAGATGCGGACTGAATGGGGATGGGAGACAGTTTTTTTCCTCCCCTGAGACTCTTCTGACAGTGATGATTGTGTTTGTTACCAGGGGAGTCAGGGACGGAAGGCGAAAGTTGCTTGTTGTTTATCCAGGGCTGTGGTTTATTGCCAATATTTGCCATCTGCATCTTTACTATTCCTATCTTACCTAGATGTATTGCTTAATAGCACAAACTCTATTTCAGCATGGAATAAAGGGGCTCAGCTGCAATCAGATAGAGCCATATGCCTAAGATAGATTGGAGGTGAGCAATTAGTCACATCCAGGAGTTACATATTTCAACTCCAGACCAATTTGTCGTGTGAATGGTTTCCAGCTGACAGAGTTCAGCTCCTCATCCTTTTCTAGAATGATATGCTTTTTTTACCTCTGAAAGGTCTTTCTGTTCCTGTTTCCCGGATGCTTTGCAGGCAGAATCTTTAACGCTCCCCCCTTGTCATACATCAACGCTTCAGCAAGCATAGGAGACGAAAGGGGCTTACTGCACGTGCCCAATTCTGTCATTAGTATTTTGCATGAACACTTTCTGGTGCCTGTGATAATAGAAAAGGCAGATTATGAAATGACACCAGCCTTTGAGTAGATGAAACCAAAACCTTGGGATAAGGGTCTTAAAGCTGCATTAAACAAAGCTGTGTGATACAATTTTCCTTTCCCTTCTTAACTGTGCAGTGAAAGAAAAATCCCCATCTCCCATAGGTATATAAACCAGGTTGTGACTATGACTGTAGAATTCTGTGGTTCATTATTATGTCAAAGAGGCTTGATTCTAGCAAAAATGTGGGTCCTGCTTTTTTCCCCCCCAAACTGTTACTGAGCAAGTCACTCGAGGCACTGTCTGGCCGAGCAGAAGGCAGGCAAAGGCTCGCTGCCGCTCTGCAAGTGGGATGGTGGCTTGGCTGAAGGGGGGAGGCAGGAGCAGGCTGTGCCCCCAGCACACAAGGCTGAGCTGGCTACGGATGCACTCTGGACGCTGCTTGAGCAGCAGCAGCTTGGCAGGAAACTGAGAGCCACTTCTGAGACCCTGAGTGAAGCCCCTCCTGCCAGCTGTCAGAGCAGGACCTGGGTAACAGCGTGGCTGCAGGGCAGGGCTGCAGCAGCCCCGCAGGGCAGGCAGTAGCAACACCCCAGGGTCCAGTGGGTGCCTCGGGAAAGGGGAAAAAATATCCAGTATAGATTTCTCGTTGCAAAATGAGTGCTTAGGACCACAGAAATGGGCCATTCATAGCGAGTCTCTGCATCCAGAAGCCGCCAAGATGGAAAATGTCTAACAAGCAAAAGAAAGATGGCAATAGGAACTGTGAAGGCACGTGGAAATAGTCAGTGCCAAGGAGGTTCTGTCATGTAGAGAAATGTCCTTGTTTCCTTCAAGCCTTGCACTTAATGAGAGCACTGACTTCTGAAGAGTATGTCTTTCTTCTGGAAAACAGCTGAGTCTCTTGCTTCAGGAGAGTAAATTGGGATGATATGCATCTGATTTAGTAATTAGGTACCGTAGCAGTTCCTAAGTGAACCTCCTGGTTTTTTTTTCTCCTTTCCCAGTTGGTACCCACTACTCTGCAAATGTGTTAATTCCTGAGCTGCAGAAAACCTGCTTGCCCTGAGGAAGACTGCACTTGCCAAGCTGCTTGCATGCAGAAAGAAAAGAGCAAGAGACAAGGGAAATTTTGGGGTTGAGTGTTAGGTGGTCCTTTGGGGGGAATCAAGGCCACTGCTTCAGAGAAAAGTGCTTAGTAACTACCTCATATGAATTTATGGGAGGAAATAAATAAGAAAGGTGAAAGAAAAGCTACTTTGAAATTTTACTCTCCTAAATATCATGCCTGGGAGCATTGCTGCTGGCCCTGGCATTGGTAAATGCTGGCATAAGGGGGAGCTCATTTCTGCATCTAGATGCATTGGAGATTTTTCACTTTGTAGCCTGGAGAAATGCAGGCTAGTCTGTCTCAGTACTCTCTGGGGCAGGAGAACAACTAGTTAATTTGTCCCAGAGGCTGCTATATGAGCCTGGTTTCACAAGCAAATTCACCTGATTCAGTCACACCAAAGTTTTGCCAGATTTTCTGTCACCCTCAGTAAGGCTCATGGGTTCAGACCAGGGTAGCAGACTCTGCTGGTGCTGCCGGAAGAACAGAGTGCATAGGAAGACCTATCCTTACGCTCTTTCTGTCCTCATCCTTGCTACTTGCTCCTTCCCACAATGCCACTTGGATGGATTCTTAGTTGTGGGAGCATCTTGTCTTTTCTGGCTTGACAGTTGCTGAGTGGATTGGGCCTGGATAGAAGATCTCGGAAATGGTTTTCTCTTTAACTGAATCTATACTTCATAACAGCTTTTCATAAATTTGTAATTGCAGTCAGCATGTTTGTTTATATAAGTAGGGACTGTAATTACAGTTAATTAAAATGTATAATTAGGATCCATAATGTGGACTAAATAGGCTGCACGAGTGAGCTTCAAGGCAGATGTTCTTGGTTAACAGCACTGGCCGTGACTTTGTGTCCCTCTGTTGTAGAGGGCAAGAAAGTCATTCTGAGTATAGAGCCAGGAAAAGAGTACTGAGAAATGCTGGCTGGGGGAAGCCCCCCGCCTCGAAGGAATTCTGTTTTAGTAGCCTCTAACACCTTGCAAGACAAGGCTGGCAGGAAGATCTGCCTGCTACTGGGTGTACTGTTTTGTTGCTGAGTGAGAAGCTGCTGGGCTGAACAATGACAGATTTACATGGAATACTGTCAAGTTAACTGCGCAGAAAAAGTGAAAGCTTCCCTTGAGCGCACGGAGTTAATTTTATCAGGTGTTTAGCAGGCTCTAATGAGAACCAAGAGATCTATATATCTTTGCAGGTGGATAACTCCCTGGCAGAACCTTGATTGCAAGTAGATTTTATACCTTATAGATCCAAAGCCCTGCCAAGGATGTATCCCCAGGGAAGAACACAATGTAAAAAGGTTCTGCAAATGCAACACATCTCTCCTGGGTCTTTAGAAAGAACCAGAAATGGAAAATTCTGCTGCCCCTAGCATGGACTTCAGTGACCCTCTAGGAGCTGAAGAGCAGAGCAGAGAGTGATTTTGGGCACCTGCAGATAAGGTTGTGTCCTGCAGGTGCAGCTAGGAGCACCATTAGCCTTTGCAGATGCTGCGGAGGGAGAGGAGGGTGAGGTGGGCTCACCCTGGCCTTGGGGAGCTCTGCTGCCCGCAAATGGGCAATGCCTTCCTTAGAAAGGCTGTGGTTCCAAACGCGCCCGTGTTGGAGAGCTATTTCTAGAGGAAATCGGAAGCAGCACCTGTTTTACTGATGTGGACTGTTCAACAGCTGGGATGAAATGCTGGGAGAAATATCGCCAGCTCAGCCTCTGCAGAACAGAATGAAGGCAGGAGAGCAGGGGCAGAGGTTCAGGAAAAGCATCTGCTGGAACTGCAGGCTCTGACAGCTGATTACAATCTTGCTGACCCTTGCCTTTCCCGTGCCGCTTGGGGAGAAGAGAAGCTAATGGGGTGGAAGACCCTCAGCCAGAAGGCTGAGGGCTCCACAGGTCAGGCGGATGCCTTGCTGCTGAATTTGTCCAGGCTGCAGAGTTCCCTGCAGGGGAAAAGCATGTAGGCTGCGGAGATTGCAAAATATCTGTCTGTCCGCCAGAGCACGCAAGCGGTGGCATGAGCAGAGCTGCTCTCCCTGGCCTGAGCCAGCTGAATCGGGCTTCCCCTGGCACCCTACTTTAGGAGCACCTTCAGGCTGCAGAATGAGTGTCTCATGTGTGACAAGCAGTCACTGCAAGCATCGCCTTCACCTTTCCCTCCTTCGCTTTC
This sequence comes from Burhinus bistriatus, assembly GCA_013397275.1. Classification (NCBI taxonomy): domain Eukaryota; kingdom Metazoa; phylum Chordata; class Aves; order Charadriiformes; family Burhinidae; genus Burhinus; species Burhinus bistriatus. The sequence goes on along the minus strand of VYXH01009916.1, from coordinate 299,856 downwards.
AGTAGGTGCGATTCACCGTGTACTTGGGTTGCTCTTCCTGCTCCTGCAGCTTCATGGGATGGCCACGCTACGAAGGTGGACACACAGGCAGGTCTGGAGCATCTCTCCTCAAAAAAAGGCAAGTCTGCAAAGCTTTGGACTCACTGTAGCTAGAGCGAGCAGCCAGCACCACGTGGAGCCCACAGTGAGTAACCCAAACTCACGCTCGGCCCACAGGTAATAATGGCAAAAGTAAACATGTTCCTGGTAGCAAGAAAAAGCCTTTAGCAAAACCACACTGACCAAACACAAAAGAAAACACGTGCACATTGTCTGCTTCTGGTGCCGAGGAGCTGTCTGTAATCTCAGTATGGGAACAGGACTGCTGGGAGAGGGTTCACTGCCAGCACATAACTGCCGTGGGTTTTGCGGAGCAAAAAAACAAAGGAAAAAAAGGGAGAATGAGAAGAGTCGTTCAGGATGGGATCATTAATTGGCAAAGGAGAACTTTAGCCTAATGACCTTGAACTGCAGCACCTCTTATGCTGGGAAAGATGTTTAGCCAGTTGCAGCCCACAGGTGTGCAATGCAGTTGGCACACTGGGCATCCTCCACTTGAGAGAGCAGGCAGCTGTGAACAAAGAGTCACCCAGTCTTTGTGCCTCTTATCTGCACTTGGGCACCAACAAAAGCCGCAGCACGCAGAGACATCTAACACTGCTGGGCCAGAGACGCTCTATGCCTGCGATTTTCCCCTAGTTCTAAAGCCCACAAGCACAGAGCAAGTTTGTTCCCTTTTTTGTTTATTATTCAAAACCTGTTCTGATTCAACCCTTCAGCTTTGCTTCTTTAGGCATTTAAACGCATTCTGGTGGGGGTATGCCGGATGCTAAGCACACTTGGAAATCCAGCACTCTGACTTTGGTATCTGGTTCAACCAGTGTGATTGCAGTCAGCCTGGCCATTGCTTGAGCTTTGTCGCAGCCTGCAGCTCCTGCTGACCCCTCCAGTGCACAGCTGGGGTGCAGGGGTGTTTCCTATTCGGTGATGTTCAAGAAGCCACCCTGGGTGGCCTTTGTTGCTGCCAGTACCGTCAAGTGCTTTTGTCCATCTTTTAAGCATTGAAGGGTGGAATTTAGGATGTCTGAGAAGAGTAAAGAGTTGACTAATGACATGGAAGAAACTGGAAATGAAGGCATGCAGCTACTGCTGCTGTAGGATTTGCCCCTTCAAGGTTGCTTAGATTTCATGACCTTTCTGATCTGGATGAACTCACTGTGGAAAGAAAAGGGTGGAATCCGTGTGGAAAAATCACCGTGCTGGCAAGGGCTGGACTCTTGAGAGGAGCGGAATTAGTACTTCCATAATTGGACTGAACAAATCTGGTCCAAAAGCAGAGTTTTCAAAGCAGGTTTAACATATGGTGTGAGAGTCCAGGGATAAAATTGATCAGATTCCTTCTCTCTCCAAGTTTGTGAAGGGCATCTCTTCCCCTGTTAAAGCAACAGCAGGGAAAATAGAGCCAGGATAAGTGATTTAAAAGAATACTAAATACTCCCTTGCCTCCCCAAACAATTGAGTTTCAGGAGGAAAATTAAGCTGTTCACGAATCCTGGTCCAATTCAGGAGATAATTTTGGTTGGAGAAAAGTTCATGTACTTAGTGAGTAATGTTTGCAGTAAGTGAGGGACTCTCAGTGGGTAAGAATAGAAGTGCAATGGGCTGTGAAAAGTTGTATCAAGCAGGCTTCTCCCAGGAGAGGCAGAAGATGTTAATAGCCCTGAAACCTCATTGGGTCATTCATACTGGAGACAATGCACTCAACCTGGAAAAGAAGGGGGGGAGGGGGAATAGTTTCCCCTAAGCCTGGTGTAGCTTGTTTAGCTGTGTAAAATAAAAGCTGAGAGGAGAAATGATTGCAGGTTCCTTAGGAGGAACAGAAGGAGAAGAACAAACTCCATAGATGGGAAAAACTCCTTGAAGGGAGAAGCTATGCTGACACAAGTACGCTCCAGTATAAAGTGTCTGTGAGAAGAAAATTAGGATGTCCTGAACCACCAGAACTCTAAGGCTCTGCTGCAGCTTCCTAACTTGGACTCTTGGGAGTCAGAAATCTAACAATTTAAAGATGGTATTTGATAAAGGCATGAGGAGGATAATACGCTGACTAGCAGAGATAAGGCAGGACTGCACCTGAGCATACAGAAGGTGCTTTTCAGTCCAAAGGTTCTAGAAGTCCTGCGTTGGCCAGGGCAGGAGGAAGGTGCTTCAAGAACTTTTTGTCACTCCCTTATCTGTTTTTCTGTCCCTAAGCCAGGCATGTCTGCAACCCAAGAGGCGATCTGTTGTAAGCCGTGCCTCCGGTCACTGCAAATGAAGGGCACAGTGTCACATTCTGCAAAGCACTTAGGGGGAAGGGTGTTCTGGGTGTTCTGGGCATTCCCAAATCACCCAGTGAAAGGCACACCATGCAGGCAGGGTCCCCTGGCTGAAACTGGCTCTGCAGGATCCCAAGAGCCTAGGTTACAGCATGCACAGGAAAAGGAGACAAAAAAAAAAAAGCATATGCAGTCCTAGTACCTGCAGACAGTCGGTTTAAGGATGTTTTTAGGATCCAGATAAGTATATCTGATTGTTTAGCTGCCCTTTCATGGGATAATAGCACATTTCCAACTGCACAACCCCGTCCTGCTCCCTCGTGGCTCTTGGTGCCACCTTATGGAAGGGTTTATTAGCTAAACTGTAATCCTACTGTAGTGTCCTTGATTGCTCTTGGATAGCTGCTCTGTTAGGGGCTTCCACACATCTGGGTTTCTTCTTCAGTTGTCTTCTGCAAACCTTGGCAGGGTGGAACGCAAGGATTACTTGTATTTTCCCTTGGTGTACCTCAGGCCGTCAAAGTCTAAGAAATTGGTGAAAACTTCAGAATTGGGGTGTTTTCTGTTGTTTGGGTTTTTTTTTTTAATGGGGAAAGGAGTTGGATAGAACAAGTCCGGCTCCCCACTGAGAACAAGACGGCAGTGCTGTGCTGCAGCAGGCGAGACCCGGCAGCCCTTCAGCCACCATTACATCAGCTAGTGACTTCATCTGGACTGCCAGAAGAGAGCAAGCGGACGCCGTATTTAACAGCACGGGTGGCAGGCTGCCTGTCTGGGCCGGGCTGCAGCCGCTGGCTGGGACGCGAGGCCACCCCGGGTCACAGCTTGTCTCTGCCCGGGCTCCTTCTGGTCCTCTCTCAGTGTCATCTTCAGCGCCTAATTGTTGCAGCTAGCAGGTGGAAGTCGTTGTGATGCTGGGCCTTCTCCCTGTGAAGGTGAGGGATTGTAAGAAACTGTCCCTGATGTGCCTGGCTGAGCAGATCTCCTTCGGCTGTGGGCTGGGGCTCCCACTGACAGCACTGTCACCCCGGTCCCTCTAGTGTTCCTCAAGCTGCCAAATGAGGTTTGTCATGCAAGAATTAGCCAAAACCGGAGCAGAAGTGAGGCCAGGCTGTGGTTCAGCCTCCGGCATCCGTTCCTGCCTATCTGCACAAATGCAGCGCAGCCTGATCATCTGGCAGCAGAGCCAAGCTCCCTGTCTCCCTTCTGCCCAGTACGTCCGCACGCTTCAGGGCCTCACCAGCAGCAGCGCTCCCAGTTCAGGCGAGCCCAGGTCACATCTGAGGCATCGGGCGGCAGTGTGGAGCCCAGCACAGGACGAGCTGCGCCTTAGGCTCTGCGCTGGCCAGTGCAGCAATTGCAATGCCGCAGGGTTTGTCCCATGTCCCAGGTGGTGTCCCGCATGCTGACCATGTGGCAGAGTGACTTCCCCAGAGCTGCACCAAGGCTGTGATGAACCGCAGGATGGATGGGTACAGCTGAGGGAGAAACACCATCAAGTCTCCTGAAGGTAGCTTTCCCTTTTCCCTTCCTGGGATGCAGTAGGTCCTCAGCAGCTTGCAAGGGCAAAGGGTCAGCCGACAGAGTGACAAAATGAACTATGTTTGGAAATGGAAAAGAATGAGCATAATATTAATTGCTCCTTAACAATTATTCTTCTTTGACTCATCTCTGAGAAGAAATCCCTCAGGGCATCTTTGCACCGGAACATGATACAGCTAATGAAACCGTTTTATCCCTGACATCTTTAAATTCTAGATTTATTAGGTGATGGAGAACCCAGGGCCCAGCCCTCTTCTGGCTGTCAGTCCTCCGAAGAAGCACAAAAACATGAGTATCAAATAACACTGCATCTTACAAGTCACCTGTGAGGAGTCGTAAACTGGAAGGTACAGAAAATGAAAATACCTTGCTCAAGGTTAGCACTGAGTTTTCCATCGCTTCTCATAGTTACAGCATCCAATGGAGTCGGGACACGTCTCTCTCTGCTCCTCTGAAGCACGAGATGAGAAAACAGGCTGCAGAAAACAGGCTTATTGCATTTTTGTGCTGTACTTTTCCTTTTCAGGCTTTAATTTAGCTTAGTCTGTGGCCTTTTGCTTTATATCCAGCAGGATGTCTGCTCTACTGCAGGAAGCACAAGGTGTCTGAAGGAAACAGCAGTCAGGAGACCTCATGTTCCCTAAGACATGGGAGGGTGGTAAGCGTGGGGATGTGCATTCACAGGACCTGTGAATTGTCACCCTTTCCCTTAGAAGTCTTGGTATTTACTTTTTGGGAGCAAGAGCCTCTGGTTTCCGCAGGGTGCCGGGCACTGCCTGCGCCCCTGCCCCAGACCTGGGAAGGTGGTACAGTCTCTGCAGAGAATCGCCTCTAAATGTTCTCTGTTTGCTTCACGTGGTGCCAGCTGCTTTTTAAATAAATGATTGTATCGGGTTATTATGGTAGTTCCTCTATTCAGTTCCTTCTACAGAGAAACTCATTTTCCTGAAATTGCCTTCCCTTAACTCTATAATCATTACATTGCAAATTGCTTCGGGAAGGAGGCTGGAACAGGGCAGCGGCCAGTTTCTGCTTGGTGCCGCAGCGAGAGGCGGGGGGAGATGCGTCAGGCAAATCCATGTTGAGCTGCCCCAGGACGAGGGCTGCTTGTGTCCTGGGAACTGTACACACTGCAGTGGGACGCTGTGCCTGGAGGGAATCTGGCACCAGGCAGTGTTCAGCTGACAAGAGGGTGGGGGGAGCTCAGCATGCAGTGGAGGATATGAAATAAATCATTACAATGAACAATACAGAGACAATATGTCAAGCTTAGAGTAACGACTTTTTACTCCATGGAAATGTCCAAATAGGACTGGACACTTAGATGAAATATGAAAAGATGTGTGGTTCCATTAAATGCATACACGATATAAACTATCTTCCTTCATGTCAGTACATCCCACTGCCTGAGGTTAAACAGAGTCTTAGTGAATAATTTCCCATTATGAGGTTTGGGATATCGGCCTTGGAGACAAGATGCGAGGTGAGAGGGATGGCTAGTCAGATCTGGTCTGGCAGGTCTTATTTCTTATGGTGACGTGAGTGCAGTGTTTTGCAAGTCTGAGATTAAACTCTGCCGTTACTGCAGTGACAGGCCTAGAGCAAGCTGCTTTAGCCTCATTCCAGAGATATCTAAATCCTGCTAGAGACAGTAATAAATGGGGATGGGAGCAGGCAGACAGTGGGGAAAAGGAGTTAGGAAATACTTAGGGGGTGTGGAGGTTTGAAGGCTGTTTGGGAGTTTGTTATTGATTTGGGGATTTTTTTATTTTTTTTTGGACCACAGCATCAGTGCTGGGAAAACACAATTGGGACATCCAGGACTCATTATCCATTATGAGATTTGACTGCTACCAGGATTAGGCAGGTTTTAGGCTGTTGCTTTTGGCTTTTGTCTCATTACAGGCTTACAGAGTCTGCCTTATCGCATAGAGAAGCACTTTTATTAGATAGGAGACTAAAGGGAGAAAGAGAGTAAGTGAGGTAAGGAAGGAAATGATCCAACAGGGCAAGAGGCTGGGACAAAGTGATGTCCTGAGGTGGTGACCATGTTGCCTTGTTCCATCTCACCAATGAGCCCTGGAGAGCTTTGGGCCATAGCCCTCTTTAGGCCAGGGTGGGAGCAATCCAGGGATTTTTGCCAGCTTTCCTGCGAAGAAACACCAAGCACGTGCATCTGCAGCAGCACCCCTGGGCAGGGCAAGGTGGATGAAAGCCTTCTCTCGCGTGGAGCTCTGGACTTTTCAGAGTTCTTCAAAGGTGCCGGTGTGAAGTGGCGCTGGGAGCACTGCCTGCGAGGCTGCTGCTTGTGGCCTGGCCGAGCAGGAGAGGCTGAGGTCTCCTGTCCCTACCCCCACAGACCGTGGGAGCCGGATGGGAGGTCTTGCCATTGCCAGTGCTGGGACTGTTGCACTTGTGTGCTCAGAACATCTGATTTTTCTCCCACTCCTTGGTTAATCTGCGGAAGCACAACCTTCTGCTGCTGCTGCTCCATTTTCCCGTTCGGTAGCGGATCGCACGGCGCTGGGGCACCCGCTGCTCCCCCTCTCAAATGCAGTACTTGCTCAGAAAGCGATGAGCCTCCTCTGCCTGATGCTGGGCTCGCATCGCCCCATCTGTCACCGCACCAGCTCCCCTTTGCACACTGGTTTATGCCATGACTTCTACCAAGCAGGTGAAACGGGCAGGAAACCCTGTGAACTCCAGCTACTGGATTAAGTAAATGATTGGTTCTCATTTACTGTCCCCCTCCGCCCCCAACTATTGCAGAGCTTTTTGCTTTAGCAGTCTAGGAGTATGAGATTGAATGTGCTTTCATCCTAGATCAAATGAATCCTGCCTTGCTTGACGTTTACTTGGCTGCTTTTTATTGGGTCTTCTCTTCCTGAGTTCCTCTGGGGTAAGTACAGAGATTTTTCAGGCTCCCAGGGTTTTGCATTGGTAGTCTGTAACTTCACACTTCGGCGCTTCATATGTAAGAACTTAAAACGCTTGATCTCCCTCAGGGCACAAAACAGGGGCTCACATATTGTTTTTCAAAAGACAAGCTTGCTTCGCACCTGGTAAGCAACGGACCCCTCAGCTTGGATGCAGTCTGAGGTGTTGAATCCAGCAAATATTGCTGGGAGCTCCCAGCCCTAATTAAAACTGAAATACTGTTTTGCTCCTACCAGGGCTGTCCAGCTGTGACGGTCTGAACGGGAGAGCTCAGGGGCTGCAGGAACAAGTTTACAGTGTCTTCTTCAGACGTTAGGCAGAACCCGTACCAATAGGATGCTTTAAATCCTGATGAGAGAAGCTGATTTTTTTTCTAGCACTGTTTTGGAGTGTTAGGGTTCCTCTGGCTAAGTCCCCAAGGAAGAACTCAGCTTTTGTATGGGAAAGGAAGGGGCAATCTGAGCACAGGCTAAACCAAAGAATTAAAATGAGCAATATTGAGCAATTGGCTGTTAAAGCTACTTTGAAAACTAAATATATTGGGCACATGGGCTAAAATCCAGCCGAGGGTGAAAGCTTGTTAGGAGTAGACTAGTCTCGATCCATTGGTGTTGCACCTGGCACAAATGGGCAGTTTGTGATGCTACTGCAAAACCACAGGCAGCAGCCGCAATCCATATCCATAAAGTCCCTGGTAATGCAGAGCCTAAGAGCTGCGGCAGCCCGGCAGCCCCTTTTCCCTGGCCGCTTTGTAGTCATGTAATAGACTGCTGTTGGGAAGCGAGCTGCGAGACCTGTGGAGCAGGGCACCTGGTGAGAAGTGGCTGGCCCAAGAAGAGCCAAGCCCTGGGCTAGTTCTGCATTCCTGTCCCAGCTCGGAAATGTCCAGCAGCCTCCTAGTTGAGTTTGGAGAAGAATGCATCAGGGTCAGGTGTTCAACACACAATTTTTTTGTGCTAAGGAGTGACCTCTTCTTGCTAATCTCAGCAGAACTGACTGAATAACTGGAGAGAATTTTTGCTTGTTATTGCACAAGTTCAAAATATGTCATTTGGCAAACTGTAGGCTAGACCTTCGCATTGCTGTGCGTAGTCATGACTTTATCAGCTTTGGTGTTACAGCAACATGAGCTAACATCTGGCTTGTTGCTCTGCAGCTGTGCTCCGCTTACTACTCTCAGGTGGGCAAGGGAAGTGTGTTTCAATGGGAATAAGTTAGAGAAATGGCAAAGGAATTGTCTTATGCTTCGTAGCACCTCTGCCACCTGTCAGGTTTCGTGCAACACATGGGCATTTTAGCGATTGTCAATGTCTGTAATCACTATTGCTTCTTTTTTATTTTATTTTTCTAATAAATCACAGAAAAACGATGAAAGATAGGAGGAAAAAGCTACAATGCTGCCCTCCTTCCTACCTTTTACATCTGTGTGTCAATGTTTAATTTTGAAAGCTCTCATTTTAGTTGCTGTTTTCTTATTGCAGGCAAGCAGAATTGATAGAAATATTGATCTTCTTTTAATGAGTTTTAAAAGAAAAAAAACGAGCGTGACTCAGAGTAGTGAGGTGGTATAGACTGATTGATGCGTCTTGTTTTTTAACTACTACCACTGATGTATCTTTTTGGAATGCGCTCTTTTATCATTTTCCCTGCGTAGACTGGAACTTGCTTACTGTGTTTTGTTGCTTGCAGGGAAGGTGTCTGCATTTTGCTGGCTGTGGTCACAGCCCGCATCTTCATTTAATTTTTGCAAAGGCCGGCTCTCCAACAGCCCCAGGCTATGGGATGCTGGGAAGGGAGATGAGCTGAACTGGTCCTGCAGTGGCCGTGGACTGGTGCTTGGCAGCAGGGAGGAAAGCCCTGGGTGAGTCCTTCCCCTCCTCTGAGCCCAAATGCAGGGCAGGTGCCAGAAAGGGATGCTCAGGCTGGTTCCTGCAGCCCCGGCTGTTGCCTCACCTTTCCCACTGGTGCTCCCCGGTCCTCCAGCACCATCTACAGTCCTCCATAGACGGAGGAGTTGCTCCAGTGCCACCAGGTGTACAGCCCAGCTGTGACCAGGAAAGGGTGAGCCGCTGAGCCAAAATTGTCATTTGGGAGATGTTTGCAGCCTTGTCCATTGCCTCTCAGCTTTCTGGCCTGAGCGCTAAATGAGAACAGGGGTCTGAAGAAGAAAAAATCCAAACCAAACTAAGAAAGACCCCCAGTTTTCACACCAGCTGAGTGGTTGCAAGGCACCAGGCTGTAAAAGGAGCCAGTCCCCAGGGAATTGGAGCCAGCATCTCAGCACAAGTCTTCAGCAGCATGGCAGCACGCGGCTCCTGCGGCGTTGGCGTGTCTGTCCACTCTCCAGGAGCCGGCAGCCACACCTGCTGCTCAGCACGGCTTAGACTGGTGGCACAATGCACATGGCGCTGTTCATCGACAGCATGAAACCTCGGCCTGAACCTGCAAGACAGGGCTATCTTGAAATATTCATAGGAGAGTCCTTGAGTAAATAACATTAAAAATTCATTGATATTTTGAGCAACAAGCCATCAGCTGTATCTTTCAGGGATGGAGAAGTACGTAAATAAGAAAAGGCTTTCTTTCATGAGAACAGCTGTTTAAGTCTGCTTCAGCTGCCTTTTGTTTTTGAGACATGCTGAAATCGGTACTCGGCCTTATCTCTCCTGGAGGTGAAATGTAAGGCCATCTTAGTATTTCTGGATGGGATATAGTGAGCCAGAGAAACAGCACAGCCGGTGAACAGCTTGTGCAGACAGGCTGTGTGGTGTACCGGGAACCTGGGGGTCTTCACAGGGACTCTGGGTGCTGCTGCCATAGCAGGAACCTCTGGTGGTGGTGGTGATGATCTCTGATGTGCAGCTCACTGCCCAGGTCTGATTTCCATAATGACTTTTGAACTCGTATTTGGGTGTTGGGATTTTGACGACTTTCACAAACTTGGCCACGAGTCTGGAGTGTTTTTGTTGAGTAGCGAGGGTTGTGAGCAGACTGCGGCCAGGGTGGTCTCCAGTGCTAGGCAGGCGAGAGGCAGATTTATGCACAAGGCGAGTTGTGTGTTCCCCTGCCCTGTGCCAGCAGCTGCCGGTGCTGCTCTGAGCTTGGCCTCTGCCTCCAGCTGGGATGGGTAAGTTGGGGGGGACTGTGGTGATCGCTCTCTGCCAGGCCAGCTACATCCACTTCGGCTGTGGCTGTTTCATCTGTAACCGGGGCCTCCCAGAGCTTCGGCTTGGTTTCCCCCTCGCTTTCCTAGCCAATGTGACAAAGGTGGTCCTGGTGCCATCCCTACCCGGTTCCCTGCCTGGTGCAGAGTGCCAGCTGGGGACCAGCAGCACACAGTGGCCTCGGGCAGGATATCTGCTGGGTCTGAGGAAAGAAGAGTGGATGCAGCAGCACAAGCGATTCCTGATCCACCTCTGCCACGAGAGCGTTGCATTGGTAGGAGAAGCGTCTCATGCCTCAACATAGGAGAGCCGGTACCCAAGCCACAGGTTAGAAAGTCTTCCCTTCCCGTAGGGCGCCAGCCAGGCATCTTTCAGCAGCAAGAAATTACATGGAAAATCCGAGGCTGAACTGAGAGCTGCTGTTTGACCTTTATTGCTCTTTGTGCGCTACAGCCAAAAGAATGCAGGGAAAAAATCCAGCACACCCGGAGGTGGGGCCGTTTCCCTGGAGGTCTCTGTGCACGCGGGGTGGGGAGGGTCTCGCTGAGTGATGGGGGCTCACCAGCCTTCGCCAGCACACCCCTAAGGCAGCTTGTGGGCAGAAAAGTCATCCTTTACCCATCACAGGGGGCAGGCGCTTGCCTTGAGACGTGAGGGTGATAAAGAGCAGCTACAGACTGTCTTTTCTGAGCTTTTCCCAGCTTAGGATGTTTTGTTCCCCGAGGTCTTTTCTCCTCGCATGTAACCGCTAATAGAGCGGTTGGTCGGCGTCCTTCCTGCAGCCCACGCCGAGGTCTGTCAGTGCCCCGGAGCCCACCACCAGCAGGGCTGGCTGCCAGCCGGCAGCCCCCTGCTCACACCGATGGCCACGCTTGGCGTTTCTCATATGGCAGCTAAGCGAAATAATGGGAGGGGGAAGAGCGGGGGGAGGATGGGGGGGCAGCAGGTGGAAGATGGATTTGAGAGCTGAGGCAACTCAACAGCTGCTGATCTGGCTCGGTGTGGCACCAGGGAGGGACAGGAGCATTTCCCTGGGGGCTCCCCAGCCTGAGCAGCCGGCTCCTGGGAGCCGGGGACTGCTGGGCAATCACCCCCACCCGCTGCAAGGGCCCTGGCGGGGGGAGGGGGGGGCACGAAAGAAGGGGGGTCCCTTCAGCGTGGCTGCAGTGCGCGTGCACGGCGGTGTGCGGAGGGAAACCTGAGCTGGTTGGCGGGACACCTGTGTGCTCGGCTCCCGTGGCTCGGCAGCAGCCTGAAGGAGAAGCTGCCCCGCTCCTTGCCGTCATGGTGAGCAGTGCTTCCTCACCTTGTCCCCCTGCTGCAGCAGCCAGCCTGGGCAGCAGTGTCATCGCGTGAAGCTTGTCCCCTTCCATCAGACCTGGCCTTCATTGCTGATCTGCTCCCCGCAACTCTGCTCCTTTCCCTAGAGCCCTGCCTTAGCTGAGCAGTTTCCCAACAAGCCACCTTGCATGGAGGATGCTGTGCAAAGCCGCAAGAGCCCGACAGCAGAGCCAAGGAGGGAAGCAAGGAGGACACAGGCCTCCCCAGAGGAACACGGTGGGTGAGCTATTTCTGGGCTTTGGGAACAGGGGGGGCCCTCCGAGTCTTGACCTCCTGCAGAATCCATGGCCTTAGCTCACCTTCTCCTGGCGTGGCAGGGAAAGGATCAGGTGAGTCCTAGAAATGGGTGTATAATGACCCAGGGGCTTGATAGTGCTGTGAGAGATGGGCAAGACTGTGTTAATCCCTTTTCTCTCTCTGTTTCTTAAAGATTCTGCTAATGCATCTCTCAAAACTCTCTGCACCGTCAGGAGACTGCTTCTGCTGCTTGGACTCGCCGGGCTGCTGGCAGGGACAGCGGTGGGGGCATGGCTCCTAGGTCAGTGTCTGCTCTGGGACAGCCCTGCTGCTGCTGTGGGCAGAGCCCTGCTGCCAAACTGGCGAGTGAGTTTGGGGCGCCAGCAGCAGAGGTGGTGGTGATGGGAGCTCCTTGGTCTGTGAGCTGTGGCTTGGGACGGGGAGGACGTGGCTGGTGCAGGCTTGCTGCTGCTTGCTGTGGTCCCAGCAGCAAGCTGCAGCTCTGCCCATTGAGAGGCTCATCAGCTCTTCCAGTGGGCAGTGCAGGATCGTTCCCAATATTGTGCATCCTTGGCTGCTGCCCAGGCTGTGTGACTCCATCTCCACCCCCTTCTCTGTTTCCTGAAGTGAAACACCTAAAGAAGCCCCAGCTAGACCAGGGCTTCACCGCGCTGCAGGAGCCGGATGCGATCCCAGCGTGCAGTGATGGTGAAGAGGAAGACCCCGTGGTCCGTGGAGCTCCCAGTAGAGGTTTTTGTCTTCGCTTGCTGCCACAGAGGGTGGGGAGAGGGGAGCAGTGTGTAGGACAGTGCCTGCCAAGCCCAGCAAGAACAGAAAAGATGCTCTTTAGTAAGAAATATTTCTTGCTGCTCTACTAGCTTCTTTAAGCTGCATTTTGCAATTGTCTCGCTTTGCTTTGAAGTCCTCCTGCATTCCCCAGCGTTACAGTTTCATTGCATGGATCGATCCTACAGCAAAGGCAACTCCTGCAGGACTCTTTTGCATGTAATCACTCAGCAGAGCTGCCATGTGGGCACTGAGAATACACGAATAGGTTCGTGTATAGTTTCTAATTGCTTCAAATGCCTTTTTCTGGTTGTTGGTTTGGTTTGGTTTGGTTTTCTTTTTTAGATGTACCTGACCTTCCACTATGCTGGCCCTGCACAGAGCACTGCAAGGAAGGGAACTTGCAGGTTGTCTTTAATGGAGTGATTTTAGTGTCTTTCAGAATCAATGTGGCAAACTCCTTGCTGGAAGCGCAGGTGGAAGGCCACCCTGGCTGGCTCCTGGCGTGCCATGAGCACTGGAGTCTCTCCCTGGGCACCCTGCTCTGCCGGCAGCTCGGGTATCTCAGGTGGGCATGGCAGAGGCAGCCGCTTTGACCCCTACTCACCCTTTTCCGAGGGGGATGATCTTGGCAAAAGCAGGTGCTGAAGGCTGGGAGGTTTGTCAGGGCAGCTCCTTGGTGAATGCAGGGCAGAAAGCGGGTCTTGGGCTGGCACGGGGACCTGCGAGAAGAGGTGCAGAAGATCCTTCCTGCCAAGGATGTTCATTGCTGGCTGCCAGAGCAGCAGAACTGTGGACCGTTGTTCCCATGGCAGGGTTAAATTCCTCATCCCCTGGCAGGTCCCGAGCCCTGCCTGGGACATTTACTATTGCTTCTGCAGAATGACCCATCAGAAAGGAGTGAACCTGACAGACGTCAAGGTGAATGATACACAGGAGTTCGTTCGGGTGAGAGCCCACCAGGAAGGCAGCCTGGAAGACGTGTGGCAGGTCAGGTAAGGGCAGGTCTGGAGGAAGCAGAGTTTGCTGGTGGGGCTGAAAAGAAGAGGCCTTCTTTTCAGGCTTAAGAACATAGAAATCTGTCCTGGGTTTGTGCAGTAAGCCACTCCTTTGGGGACTGCCACAGCTGTCCTGGAGCTTCCTAGTGCCCCAGGGATTTTGGTTCATGTGTTTTCTGACCAGAGGCTTATTGCCACGCAGGAGCAGCTGTGAATCAGGTCGCGTTGTGGCTCTGAAATGCTCAGGTGAGTGCCCCTCTCCTCTCCTATGTCCCCAAGATCTCTGCCTGGATCTAGCGGTTCCTTCGCTCCCACGCCACCCGCTGTCCTCAGCATGAGGCTCTGGCACCCGGAGCTGCGCCCAACGCCTGCTCCCTGGCTGCCTTGCAGAGTGTGGGCTGCGCCCCGGCACTGCACGGGTGGTCGGGGGGGCGGACGTGTCCCCGGGGCGCTGGCCCTGGCAGGTCAGCCTGTACCATGGCTCCCAGCACCACTGCGGAGGCTCCGTGCTGACACGCGAATGGATCATCACGGCGGCTCACTGCGTGCACAGGTACCTCCAGGCTCTCCCATGCCCAGCCTCAGAGCCACTGTATATCTGCTCTTATCCCAAGCCATGGTGCTTGTTGCCCTGCAGTAAGAGGCACGCTGTATTTCCGCTCAGTTACAGGCGGCTTCAAGCCTCTGCCTGGCTGGTTTTCGCCGGCATCATCACCCACGGCTCGACCAAGCAGGAGGCTGGGGTATCAGTAAAGAAAATAATTTACCACCCGCTTTATAACGACAATAGCCTAGACTATGACATTGCTCTGATGAAGCTCCAAGTCCCCCTGAATTTCTCAGGTAAGCTGCTGTCGTGGTGCTGTTGTGTCCTCCTCCCATTTGTGGAGTTGTCTGTCTGATCCCACACTTAAGAGATGGCCAAAACCCAGCCTTTTCTGAACCTGCCATTTCAGAGCAGCTCTTTAGGGATATCTAGCCTGGCACCTGGGGGGCAGCATGCACAGCAGCGTGGTGTTTTTTGAACTGTGCTAGAGCTGCGAATTACTGGGAAGGTGGCTGTGGGAGCTGAAGTCTCCAGAGCAGCTGGCCCGAGAGCCTTTCCCTTCAACGTGCCAGGCTGCGCCTCTGCAGGCTGATGGCTCCGCTGCCCTTCCCTGGCTGCTCGTGCTCAGCACAGCACCGAGCTGTCCCCGCTGGCCTGCCACTTACCCCGTCACCTTCTTACCAGATGCCATCCGTGCTGTGTGTCTGCCACCCTCCCACCAGGACCTCTTCCAGGGCACCCAATGTTGGGTCTCTGGCTGGGGCTATACCAGACCAGACCAAGGTAAGCTCCCATCTTGTTCCTGCTGCTCGGCACTGACCGGAGACTTTCCCCTTACTCCCCACTGGCCCTGTCCAGCCCCTTCCATGCTGCTCGTCATCTTGCAAATGGCCCCTCCTGCCTTCAGCCCACCCCTGCTCCAGCAGCTCTGCACCCCACATCCACAGCTCCTGTGGGCCTGGCCATCTTTAATCCCATAAAGTCATCCCAACTTTCCCGTCTTCTGACTTCTCCAGCTACTTGCCCTCCTCTTCCCCTCTCGCTCCCTGCAGGTCTTGTTTCCCCCTTGGCTTCTTTCTCCCTCCCCAGCGCAGGTCACGGAGACACTGAAGGAAGCACTTGTTCCCTTAATCGGAACCAAGAGGTGCAATAGTTCGTGCATGTACGCAGGCGAGCTCACTGCCAGGATGCTGTGTGCCGGCTACCTGCGTGGGAAAATAGACGCGTGCCAGGTAACAGGAGGGAGTAACTGGTGCGTGCTGGGTGTGGAAAGGACTGATACGTTGTATGATCCCGTTATGCTCCAGCAAATGCTGGGTTTTGTGGCGATAACTTGTGGTAAACAGTCTGTGAGGGGCAGTGCGTCTTGCAGGGCACCGTGGAGCCCGCAGTGCCCCAGTGCCATCAGTGCTGGGCTGAGAAGTCACTGTCTTTATGGAAGGAAGATGGAAACCTTGCAGGGAGGCGCACGCGACTTGCTGTACCAGCGTTTCAGCTTCTTGTGTGGCCGATGGAAAAAAGCCGTGTGGGAGAAGCCAGCCTGGTCTGCAGCCCAGCTGCCAGCGGGGCAGAGCTGCTTCATTAGTCCTCGCTCTGTCTCGCAGGGTGACAGCGGAGGCCCCCTGGTCTGCCAGGACGAATTCATGTGGCGCTTGGTAGGCATCGTGAGCTGGGGCCAGGGCTGTGCTGAACCCAACCACCCTGGGGTTTATACCAATGTGGCTGAGCTTCTGCCATGGATTTATCGCACCACGGAGGTAAGCTGGAGCAAATGAACGTGTATGTTCAGCCTGACCTGCAGCCATGCATGTTGCATAGACAAACCCCAATGCTAGCACCCTATTTTAACTCCTTTCTTCGCTACCCTATGTTCACCCTTAATGTATGAACCTCTGGGACAACCTCTTTTATAGTGCTGACTCCTTTTTTTGCTTTCTCTTTTTTTTTTTT
>VYXH01009916.1:270094-283986 GCA_013397275.1 Burhinus bistriatus | reverse complement strand
TTTTTTTTTTTTTGACTAGATCTACTAGAAGTAAGGCAAGGAGGGACTTCACAGAGCAACACTTTGCCCTTTCTGCGTAGTAAGTGGAGAATGGTCCAGGACTAATTCATACTGTGTTACTGTAACCCTGACAGAATCTCCAGACGACACTAGAAAACATGCTCAGTATAAATAGTTTATTAAAGAAAATAGCAAATTACATTTCTGTGAACAATCCACATAGGAGAAGTGGTGTTTTTCAAAATACGTGGGTTTTTTGATTGCTATGTGTAAAGGGGCAGGGATCCCATGAGATGCAAGTGTTACGGGACCACCCTCGGCCTTCAGATAAATTACTTGGAGGGGAAGAAAAGAAAAAGCTAGAGTCTTAAGTAGCAGTCAGATTTTGCTTCAGTATCTCCCTTCCTTGCTGCATTCCTATGTGCTGGACTCAGTCTAACTGCCGATTTGACTGCATTTCCCCCCTCCCTATGCCAGTTAAAGCCAGAAACAGAAGGGTCTCCTCACCACCTGCATGGGCTGAGCCAGCAGGCAGAATGGCCAGTCCGTTCCGCAGCGACTTTAGGTGCAATGTGAAAGCCAGCTGTGATTCAGGCCCCGCACCAATGCTTGGAAATGCAAACAGAAGTCAGACAAAAGCGCAAATGAAAATGACACAACAGTAGGTAACAGATTAAAACATTAAGCTCTGTGATCGAAACTTTTGTAAGCAGGTTGTAAGCACTAACATGGTAGGAAATGCTTTGTTCCATGCGTGCAACTGGCACATCTTGGCCTCTGGGCTATGTTTTAATGAATGCTCTCGGTGAGTTTTTCAATTAAAAGAAATGTGTATTTCTCAAAGTCTCAACCGTAGCCTTTTGCAACTTAAAAGATAATGCTGTGAGTGCACACTTCATTCCCTTTTATAGTCATGTACATTTCTCTCAAACAGCCCCAAGTTGTGCCAGGGGAGGTTTACATTGGATATTAGAAAAAATTTTGTCACTGAAAGGGTTGTCAAGCATTGGAACAGGCTGCCTAGGGAAGTGCTTGAGTCGCCATCCCTGGAGGTATTTAAAAGATGTGTAGATGTGGTGCTAAGGGACGTGGTTTAGTGGTGGACTTGGCCGTGTTGGGTTTACGGTTGGACTCTATGATCTTAATGGTCTTTTCCAACCTAAATGATTCTATGATTGTTCTTAAAGGACAGAAAATTTACTACCAGAAAGACAACAGATGCCAGACCTACCTAGTTCACACACAACAAAAAGGTAAAGGAAAGAGCTGAACTGGCTTCTACAGTTGGCAAAGTGAGACTGAAAAATTCTAAGTCAGTTTTAAGGTATTTTCCATGAGAAATAAAGCTATGAAGAATTTTGCCACTTGTGCAAAACCCTGTGACTTCACAAACAGTTTGCTCAGAACGGGATCTCCTCTTCCCTCCTCCCCCCACTAAATTTTCACTCTCTTGAGGTCTGCTCTTCAGGGAAACCTGAGGTGGAAAAGAGCAAAGTTTGGCACTTCAGCATTCTTAGAAGGATATCAAAAGCTACCAAAGTCTGTGGGTTTCGTATGTAATTTGGAGGAACAGAAGAGGTAAGACACAAAGGGGCTACGTGCCCCTGATGTAAAACTGCATAGATAAGATTCACTCTTGAGAAGTAAAAATCCCTCTACCAGACCTTTAAGGATGCAAGCTTGAGATGACATTATACAGTGCCTCGCGTGACAGGCTCATCTGACAACAGTGCCTGTTTTCACAAAGAGCTGTTGGATACATGATTGGATTTATTTCTCTATGCTGGGCTTAACAGGAAGATGAAATCCTAGCGTAGAAATTAGCAAACGTCACAAAAAGCATCTCTTCTTCACCAGGACTGTCCACCCACCAGGTCATGAAGGAACACCTCGATCTGGCCAGAACACCTCTGGAGAGTGTGGCAGGAGACTGAATTTTCAAGCCCAAACTCCGTCTGCCTGGCAGATGGAGCATAAGCAGTTAGTGTCCATGTGTTGCCCCCCTTTGATTTTCTGGTCCCAGACTGACAGTGCCACCCTATTTGCCCTAGAAATACTGAGCCAGGAAACGTTTCTTCTCCCTCAGTCAAGCCTCCAGGAAGCACTTACCTAATGCTAAGCTTTTTTATACCAGTACAAACAAGAAGGGTCAAATCTGAAAAACATTTGCCAGACGTAGTTTGCTCTTGCTTTATCAGAAGATGCAACATGTAGGAGTAAACAGAGTTATTTAATTTTGGCCAGTGCTGCTGCTCTCCTTTCTGTGTTCTGGAACAAGGCTCGGATCAGACTCTTCACTTCAGCTGCAGAGAATTCAGCTGCAAGAGGCCCCTTCCCATCTGCCCACCTACAAAGGAGAGAAAGATCTTTATTTAACCAAACTGCAGAGAAATGTCGTGTTAAAACAAGCCTTCTGAGCACTGGTTACAGTAGTAAGTTTGAAGGCAAACCAAATCCAGTTAGGAGCTTATTAGCTGCATGCAACTTGAGTCCAGAATTGTTTAGCTAGGTACATAAAGCAAGAGGTTGTGAGGTGACTTTTGCACTCGTTGCAAACTGTGCCTTTTCCTTCTCCAAAATAAGCCTAAAGCCTGTCTGCAAAATTCCCATTCACCTCCCAAACAACTGGGGGGGGAGGGGGGGGGGGGGGGGAGAAANNNNGGGGGGGGGGCGGAGAAAAAAAGTGGTTTATGCCTAGGTGGAAGTAGGGTTGGCAACCTTTGGTGTCTAACACGGTTCCAACAGCAGCAATGAGCAGGGCACAGAAGAGGAACCTCCTTCCCTATGTGCTTTCTCCATGGCTGGTTCCTTTTCAGCTTAGCCTACTGAGGACAGCATGTTTTCTTGCCGTTCAGACGTAAGTGTGAGGCAGCTGTGAACAGGGAGTATCTAGCTTGTGACAACTCATGCCAACTAAAGTAATAGAAGTAATTATGCAAATCCTCATGTGTAATTCAGATGAATCCCCCTTGCAAGTTAAAAGCAGCAAGAAACAGTATCTAAAAAGCAGAGGCTAATCATATGGAACAATTGCAGCAGCAAGGCACAGGTAACATCAAAAGCGGTAGGCAAAATGCCAGGCTGCCGACCGTGAAATAGTTCTGAACTTAGAGAAGCCAAGGGGGATGCACAATCACGCTGTGGTTGGCTCTCCCATGGCTCTTGTTTTTTTACCATTGCCTTTTCCTTGGCAGGAGGCAGCTGAATGTATGAGCAAGTTTGAAATGGACTATAAACACACAGTCAAGACACAGCCCCAGGAGCTGTTAATCCCTTATTAATGATGATTGCCTTCCATCTGAATGGAGTCCCCTGAGTGCAGTGCCCTGCTGATGTCAGACCGCTTCCCAGCTCCCTGTTACTGGGGCGAAGAACTAACTGAAAAGGAAGACAGGAAGACACCTACTGATCTACTATTTCTTGGAGGTTGGCTTGCAAGAGGATCATCAGCTCTTTGAATGTCATCCATTTCTGCACATAGACTGGAACCTCCTCTTGGTATTTCTTATTTTTGTCATCTTCAGGTAGTGGGGTGAAAACTTGGGGTCCTTCCTCCACCATGGTCCTACAGAGGGAGTACAACCTATCTGCATCTTCTGCAGAGATATCCTAGAATTGAACAAATGTTAACAGAGGAGCAGTTAGATATATTTTTGGAGTGCCAAGCAGTAAGTGAAATGAAAAAAGGTGGCTATGTGTGTGAAGATGAAAGTGGTCATTTAGATTACGTTTAACATTCTCAAGCTAATATAACTTATTTCATGAATAGCTATTTCAGCAAGTTCTTAGCGGTTGCCTCAGAACGATGGTTGAGCTTCTAAACACTGTATCGTAGCGCAGTAGCAAGCATTTCACTGAAAAGCAGAGGTGTTGTGATGAAGGTCTGAACAGTTTACAAGGAAATTGCTCGGGCATTGCCAGCCCAATGATGAAAGCCAAGCTTTTTGGCAGGCACAGCCTGAGCAACTGTCCTGTAAACTAGCTGTTATGGGAAAAGAGGACTTGTTGGCCTAATGCACAATGGGGAGGCTCTTTGGATGTAGAGTACAACTAGAACAGATGCACTGACATATTTCTGTCATTTGCTTTGAAAACATTTTAATTAAGAAATGTAATAGGATAGTTGTACTTGACCCAAGGTAACCAACAATCACTTAAACACAGTACTGGGTGTCAAATGGAGATTTGAACAGATAAGAATTTCAGCTGGAATGCCACAGGTATTTCAGCATCTGGTGCCTAGACAGGATGGAGACGTTCATTAGAGATGCACAGACTGAATCAGAATATCAAAATAGATGGAATTTGAGACAACAGTTAACTCTGTGCCTTGGACAAAGAAAGAGATCCATTCAGAGAAATGTTTACAGTAGGAGTGACACACCTAAATCCAAACTAAGATGAAATCAAGGCCAGTTCCCTGGCTCCGCCCTTGACTACAGAGTCATGGAATTGCTGCAGCAGTATATATGGTCTCAACTGGCTGTGAGTTATTGATATCTTGAACGCTTCTCCTACACAGGACCCCAGTTATAATATCTGTGAAAGATAACCGTTCCCCTGAAACCGGATCTTGGAAAGAACTTCTAAAGGTCACAAATGCTAGCTGTTCACAGCACCCGATGCCTGGCATGTCCACCTCCTGCAGTTACCTCTAGGGCAGCAATCCGAGTGACAATCTCTGTGAGAGCTGTGTTCAGTAAAGTCCCCATAGCCTTGCAGTATACGTTCACTGGAAGGACATCTTGCCAGACTTTTCCCAGTCTTTTCAACTGATGCAATACCTGGAAGATAACAGCTATGTGTTATCTGTGTGTTATAAAAAATAACATTGAGAGGCACCAAACAACGAGATGAATACATATGGTCAGAAACCAGTTTGAAAGAAGCAAAAGGCAATGAAGTATCCTGCTATCGCATAGAGCAGACGTTCCTGGGGAAAAAAATGCAACTTTTTCAGTTTGCATTAAGGCTCATCAAAAGTGTGACAGATGTTTTCCTTGAAAAATGAAAACCATTATAAATGTACTACAAACAAAAGTTCAAGATTAAGAAGCTTTTCATTTCAACTTGGAGCAAGAGGCACTGAACTCTGCATGCTTTGATTTTACAAAAAGACAAAGCCCGAGGAGAGGGAAAAAAAAAAAATCATGCCAGAAAATTGCTGTTTTGAAAAGTTCCACTCTGCTGAAACACAGCACAGTTCTCAGGACTGAGATTACACACTGTTCCTTCCCAAGGACAAGATCTACAGACAACGGGATATTTGGCTTTGATTGCCTTGCTTACCTGCCTTATCGCTTTGTTTGCTGCACAGTAATTTTCCTCATCATCCATATTAGAAAAATTCCTGGCACTTGACAGCCTCTCCAGGATTTCTCCTTTCTGCACTCGCATCTGGGCCAGAAAACACTCCATCCCTTTAGGAGCAAAAACAAGCAGAGGGAAGCAATTAAGCAATTATTAAATTTGCTCTGCCAATTTAGAGACTGTAAGTGCTGAATAATGAACTTGCTATAATGTTTTATTTTTAAAGGAATTTCCAGTCTCTAAACAGTCTCATAGAGCCGATTCAACCAGGTCTAGTCATGTACTTGGTAAGCTCTTGCACAGCTTGCATTGCTACAACACTTTAGAAAAAGGGCCTAGTAGCAGAATTAACTATGGATGACAGGCTCCTCTGACAAAGTTATCTTAGAATTTGTTTTCATATAATAAGTGAAAGAAAATATCAAAGGACTGAGCAGCTGATCCCAAAATAGCTGAGTGCCACAACATCTCACTGGATAACGAACTGTTCTTGGAACCATGTGCTGGACAAGAACAGTGGGGTTTCAGAGTCAAGCCCCAAACAGCCATCCTCCTTTCAGTTGTAACGCTCTATCAGACTTTTGAATCTAAAAAACATCCTTGCTACTTGTCCAAAACTCTTAAATAACAATCCACTGCTCAAGTCAGTAGCCACATGTTAAATCATTGGGCAACAAATGCCAGGATTAATTACCATGTCATCCATCAATATATTTCAATACCGAAAGGAAAAATTACCAAGTCTCCTAAAACCAGGTACCAGATCTACAAAAGTAGCTGCTCCGTCGCACAGGATGTTAGTCAGGCGGTATCGGAACTGGTGTCCCAGGGTGAGCAAATGGTGAGCAATATACATGCAGTTGTTGTGGTGAATGGCTGCCAGCTGGGGTAATTTCTGAAGGTTCTCTCTGTTCCAGGAAGGAGGAAGAGAAAAGGAAGAAATGTATCTATTTACACCTGGCTCTGTTCAAAAAATTGTCATGCCTACCCTAGAGAAACTCACGGTCTATCTCGGACAGATGTTGCAAGTAACTAACTGTAGGCAATGCCTGATAAAGACATTAGTCAGAATAAAAGCATTTAATACACACAAGACACATTGACACAAGAACTTAGAAGAAAGGAGTGTCACGGCTAGTGAAATGGCACTTAGGCGTTTGAACCATGCGTTATATCCACATTGTTTCTAGCAATGGACTTTCAAACGGGAAGATGCTTTGTTATAGCACGGTGGTGAGGAAAAGAGAGAGAAGTCCTTTTCAGTAATACCCCAGTGTCATATACTTTCAATCATCATCATTGCTCTTTTTTTACAGGAAAAACATCATGAAAAATCTCTGCATCAGTCCTGGGGTCAAAGTTACGTGGCTGGATTCCAATGCAACGGTTATAAGAACTGCAACTATCTCCTTGGTCATAACACTGCCAACTCAGAAACTCTCAAGCACCTACTTTGCAGCAGGTACGATTTAATAACAGATTAAGAGTACCAGCTTTTTGCCACTGGAGGGAAGCCCTTAGTAATCTCTGGCTGTGGTGGACAAACTGGGGACAAGTGGGGCTGTTCCAATAGCATTGTTCTCTCTCCAAAACAGGCCCTAGGTAATACACACACAGAGACATACTTACTTGTGGTATGTTGGCACTACATCATAGAACAGCTGGAATATATTCCGCACAGAGTAGAAGAGCTGTATACAGCTACAAGGAAAATAAGATTCACGTTAGTTTGTCAGTGGAATTAACATCTTGTTCACAAGCGACCCTCAACCTTCTCCAAAACCAGGTTTTATTAGTAGTGAAGTACTGGCACAAAGAGTAGATTGTCAGGATCAATTACAGCGTTGTCAACAAATGCAACGTTCTGGAAAATTCACAAAGGGTTCTCACAAAAGCTGTGATGACCTTATAAGTTCAGTGTGGAAAAGACAAACTTCAGACTGCATGTCAGAAGGGAGATATATGAAACCTCAGGAACAAAGGGGACAGTGTCCTTTCCCCCACCAGGTGTACATAAGTAGTCAGCCCTTTCTCTGCCACGGTACACTGAAGGGCATTCAGTACCTAGGCAACTCTCCTTCTTCAGGGTTGTGGTCTCTAGTTTTTAAAGCCGACTGTACGTGGTTCCTCAAAATGTTTGTTTTCTCTGAAGAGCCCTGCCAGATGCAGAGCCGGAGTTCTTTGCTTTCACCCAGCACAAAGCAAGCAAGAACTCGCCTCAGAAGGGGTGCCATCACTTGTCATTTGGTTTGAAAAAAAGAGATGGTTGTGATTTTTCTAAACAACTGACAGCTAACATACGATAAAACATTGAAGTGAACACTGCAGTAGCGTTTCTCCAAACTAAAAGACTGAAGCCGTGAACTACATTGTGCACACTAGGGAGCTTACCGTGTTTTCACTGCTTTAATAGCCACAATACAAGAAAGAGTATTGAACGTCCAAAAGGCTGCCTAACCCGAGTCTTGCAGGGAACATAGTCTGCACCTGTTCCTGCTGTACCGGTCTACTGCATGAACCCAAGGATGCATCTTCCAGCGAAAACGGAGAGTAACTTTAAGGACTAATTCTCATTTTTAAGTATCTTCTGTTCTTTTAAAGTTCTGTTAATCTACTAACAGATGCTTGGTGTTGCCAAAGGCACTAAGTATCTGACACCTAAGAGTTACCCGCTGATATATAATTCCTACCACTGATCTGTGCTGGCTGTAGCCTCCAACAGCGTCTGATAAGCCAGCTCCATCAGTTTCTCCACTGATGAGCTGATGCGGCATGTGGGCAGAGAAAACGTGTACTGGCTCAGTTTAGTCTCATTCTCCAAATTCACCATGTCGTTATGCAGAAGTTTAGAAGTTTTTTCCATTTTTAAGTTATCTCCCGCCACAGGACCTGGAAGCCTTGGTAGGGCTACACAGGAATCAGGTGTGATCTAAGGGAAAACAAGAGAGAAGAATAATATAATTTAGAGCCCACAGCAAGGAGACTGCGCAAGACTATAAAACATTGAATGACAGAGATTTAAGACTCAAGATAAACACAAGACTGCTGGAATTCTCCTGGGTATGAAGGACACAGCAGACCACGAAACAATCTATACAGTGGTGTAGACCTAGAAGCAACTCTGTAAGTAATCCTCTAATTTTTCTCATGCTTATGACACAAGCCAGAAAAGCCTATAAAAGCAAACTTCAAGTGTTTTAAGAAACATCTTGTTAGTGAAACAACCTACTTCAGCTCTGTTGAAAAAGGCTTTGAAAACATTGTTTGCCAAGATCCCCAAATAATCAAGAGTACTCAGAGCTCCACAAAAAAAGGACTCGACTGTCCTAGACAAGCCTTCTTCAACAGCTAAGCTATTTTTCTACATAGAAAAACTGTATTGCATCAACAGCCACCTTTACAGTATTGTGTATTTCTGAGGTCATCAGGTTTCTGGCTGTCACAATCACATCCTGGCACTTCTTGTTAGCAAAGTGGGAATTGACATTACGGGCGTATTCCAGTAAATCAGTAGTGTCTCCTTTCAAAAACTGCATGTTCTTCAAGGCTTTTTCAAATTCCTCTGTGGATTTAATCACCTGAGAAGAGCAGACACATATTCTACGTTAACGTAGCTTCCTAAAATTAAAGAACACAATTAAAGTTGATTATAAACTCTTCCACCCAGCTGAAAGCAAAGACTGAACCTAGGTACTAACCATCCAACGGCTTTTCACAATCTTTTGGATAAAGCTGGCTCAGCTGGGGGCCACGATCGCACAATACTACAGTGTTTGAACTGCAGGTTTGTCCCCCCGTGCTGGCAATCTAACTAAAAAACCAGAGGAGCAAGATGATCAAATTTCATTACGCCAGGCTACCTGGGGCAAAGGGCGCAGGAGGTTTATCCTACAACTGCTTCTGTTTGAAACGGTCCCATCTCCAGGAAAAGGAGCTTTTTGGAATTCTTCACTAGCAGTAAGTTCTGTTTTTATGTATGCAGTTTTCAAAAAATTTGTGGCCTATGCATGAAACCCCTGTGATCATTAACAACAAATACAAACTGAGCAATCAGTCCTCAGGAAGCCAGCTGGGCAGACAGCACTGCCACATCATCACCTTCAGCCTCCCACAGAGTACCTTACATCGCACACCCTGAAAGTCTCCAGGTTTTAGCTAAATATGGCCTGAGTTTCACGGATCAGAGATCTTGCACGCTTCGCATAACAGGAAAAACAGGCTACAGCTTAACTGACAGAAAAACAAATTCTGGATTAGCAAAAGACAGCTTTTTGTTGAAGCTGGCCATCTGGCGTTTCCACTATACGGATCTGAATTTTGAGACCTACCTCTATATACTGCTCTAGTTTGCTGCTGTTGGTTGGGATTGAATTCACCAGACAGTTCTGAATGAGGCAGTCTGATAACTCTTCCCATATCATATCACCTAGCAGTTCTGCGAGTGTAACTCTGCACTCCTTTTTATCTTCCGCAGGCTGCTCAAGAGGCACATCTGAATTCAAGAGAACAGAAATCGATTTTAATACACCTGCTTCCTGGACCAGACCCTTCACCAGTTCTTTCAGCCCTTCCTGTCAGAACAGCATCTATCAGCTGTTCCATAATCTTATAATGGAGGTATTCTTCTTATCCAGGCCATGTGCTAGACCTGTGGAATTGTCCACTCGATCAAAAGACAACTGGATTTATGCGTAAACTGAGCCCACCTTCCCAGCATGTTTATTTTGTGAAATGCTAGCAAAGCCGAGGCCGGTTTCCAGGTAATGGAAGATCCTGCACTTGACCTCCCTGCATTGCATCATGACTTCCATCTCTGACACCTGCGGCATGCAAAGGGCTTAAGTGCAGTGACTGCTTCATAAGAAAAAACACTTACCAAAAAATCAATTCCTTGATCCCTTTGAGCCAAAATACTTTCCTCCTTCATTTTCCCAGCTCTGAATGCTGGATCACCGCTAAGCCCAGTTTGGCAGGGTGCCAAGCTCTTCAAGAGCACAGCATAGCAAGTTAACATTAAAAGCTGCTTAGACCTTACACATGATTCAATACTGCTTTACAACCAGATATTCCAGAAAGCTTCCGCTCCAATTATGTGAACAAGGTACTTAGCCTTAATTCCAAAAGGGAGAAAATACCTACTCAGCAGATATTTGTGGAGAACTTCAAAAACAAGCTGGATCTTGTAAAAAACCTCCATAGGAGAAGAATGATCCATGTTAGGCTCCTCGGACTTAAAACGTAGGATGAACACATCTGACTGTTCCTCTGTGAATGGCTGAAGAGACGGGTATGAAATCAGTGGCTTGAGGATGTACTTCAGCAACAACTGGCCTGAGAAACAAAAAACAGATGTTTTCCAACAGCAGGAGGCAGGCAGTTCGCTCTAGTGAGGCCCAATCACGACTATTTTGGATATAAAGATTCTTCACGTGACGTGGAAGAAAAACTGTCTTGATTCGCTGTATCATGGAACAGCTAATGAGGTAAAACAGTGGGTTTGGTTTCGTTAAAGACCATTTTACTCATGTAAAACACATGGAGGCCTAAAAAGAGGTTCATATTTAATGTCAAGTGAGAAACAACTTAAACAGCTGGAAGCATGAAATCCTGCCATTAGCATCTGCCATACGTCCTGATTTATTTATCAACACCTGAGAATGCTGAAGCCCAGAGGTTGCCTGAAACCAACAGTCTTGCTCATGGTAGATGAGCCTGTAACTGGAAAAAACTCTTTAAACATCAGACCATGAAACCACATAGCTACAGAACAAACCAGTACGCTACAGTAAATTGACAGGAAAGGATAAATAATTCCAGATAAATAACAGGATAAATAATTTCCTATTAATAAGAACTAAAGCATTTGCCTCGCACTCTGTGGGAAACTCAAGCCAAGAGAGAAAGAAGTCTTCCAGTGTACTGCTGAATTGAACTGGATCTCAATATCCATCTTAAAGCGAGTCTGCTCGGGCTGCTATAGCTATGTTTATCTGGATCCACGGTGTGTCTTACCAAAAATTTTAAGCTTGGTGTGCAGTTCTCCTAGGACAGCAAATGCCTGCAGCACAGAAGCAACAGGCGGGCCAGCAATCTCCTCCTCTTTTGATGGCACTGTGCGTAAGTGCAATTCTGAATGCATCACTGACTCCAGGCTGCTGCTTTCTAAAGAAAAAGAAGAACCATCTCTGTCAGAGCGTGGTCTGAGATACAACAGATCTGAGAAGCTACTGCACTCCTCAGGTGGCAGCTAAAGCAATATTCTACCTCCCCCCTTTTCCACAAAACACTGTTCCTGTAAACGAGCATCAGAAGAGGATACAGAGTTCTTGTGTTACAGCGCAGGACAAGAGAATGACAGTCATCCTCTTACAACGATGCTTCGGTCACCTTGCAATTGAATGACATTTGGTGACAATCACTTTCCTTGCCCTCTTCTCCCCATTTCAAGTCAAAGCCAAAGGAAAAGTTTTTTTTCTTATACAGAGGAAAAGGTGGTGTTTCAATGCAAACAGCAACATACAGAATCTTAGGCAGTTCTTCCAATTAGGTGTTCTGATCTCTGCTTCAACATTTTCTAAGAAATACCACAGATGAGGCAGATGAACCTTCAAAACTCTGTTTAAAAACTACTGACTACATCGGATTGCTTTTGGTAGCACCTAAATACTCCAGGAGCAGAGTGCTATCCGAAGAACACTGCCAGTCATCACTCCCACTCATTAGGTTATGCAAGGGGCAGACAGAGCTCCTTAAACCAACCATAGTTCAACAGTATTACTGTGTTTCCTATCTTGTAGGTGCTTGAAACCAGGCATTTCAAATAGCGAAGCCAACACAGTGAAACAAACTAGAATTGTGAACACCTTTTGAAGGAGGAAGCTTCCATACAGCCAATTTCTGCCATTCTTCTCCTAGATGATAGAGCATGTTCTGTGTCTGCACTGTGAGCTCTGTGCCTAGTGCTTTCAGGATCTTCAGCTCAAAGCCCTTGCGGGATTCCAGCATCTTCAGGCTGCTTCGTGCCTGGTGGTGAAGATCAAACACAAAACGTGGGTAAGTGTTGCCCCTGCTAAGGAAACGCATCTTGTGAAATTTGTTGAAAGTATCTATGAACGATATTGTCGTATGCTTAAGAAGTCATTGTTACCTTTTCCAGTTGTTGAGCTGCTGCAACATACTTCTTTTCCAGCAATGCAGTATTGTAGTCTTTAATAGCTGTATCAAACTGTAACAGTCAAACAGATTCATATGCCACCGTATATCTGCTATTAGACTCTAATGTTTTAAACTACATGGCTACAGACAGGGGAGCTATAGACAGTTATTCCAAAGAGAAGCCCAGAATAATGCCACAGACTGAGCAGCAGAGAGGATGACTGCTGCTTATGATTTTAAGCTGCTCCCCCTACTCACCTCCTGTAGCTTTTTCAGAATACTCAGTACCAGGGTGTCTCGCTCCAACTGCTGCTTCAATTCAGTGAATTCGGCAACAGCGACATTTAGATCTCGCTGAACCTAAAATCACAAGTTTTTCAGTTAATTTACAGCAAGCAAATGTTATCAGATTCATTTCCTCTTAAAAGTGATAACAATATGAGATTTAAATATTTCTGTTACTAGAATAATTTGTTGAGGAGGAAGAAGGCTCCATCCATTTTACTCCTCGCTAGGAAGATCCTTATAAGCATTGGAAACACGTATAAACTGGTTTCTCTTTTAATACACAACAGGTTGTTTAAAGGCACTGTAAGGAAATTTAGCCTCCAGAGGACCTCAGTGTTCTTTTAACACAGCCATTTAAAATGCAAAAACGCTTAAACTAAGCCAAAAGTTCATTCTTAATTAAGACCGCTACAGAACCCCAGATGTTGGAAAATCACAGAAGCAAAAAACAGAGACTGGGTCTGCAATCCAGCCTGCAGGAGCTGCTCACGTTCTCCTTAAAGACTTCAGTGAACATGCACAGCTATGATTTAGGTTCCCATCCTGCCCAAAACCACTATGGGACCAACACTCGGCGGGTCCATCACTGTGTCGCACCTCACCGCAATATACAAGGCTGATCCTTCGCCCCTTTCCGAAGGAGATGTGTGACACACTTTTCCAACCGTACAACAGAGAGCAAACGCGGCCGATCCCTTAATGACAGTTCTTTACTTACGCCCCCGATGTGTCACCTAAAGGTGTTTTTTAGGGGTGATATCATCCAGGGCTCTTAGTCAGGAGTCCTCCGCCCCGACTCCCCTTGCAACACACCAAGATGGGGGGGGGGCTACAGGTTTGGGATGGAACCGAACGGCATCTACAGCAGCCCGCCGGGGGGACCCCGCCGTCACCTCGTTTTCGATGCCCGCTTTCAGCAGGTCGATGTTGCTCGACAGCCCGTCCACCTTCGACACCAGGTCCTCGGCGCTCTGCATGCTGGGCAGGAACTCGTTATACTTCTTGTTAATCATGTTGCAGACTTCTCCCTAGGGAAGAGGGACCACCGGCGCCCCCTCACTCACCCACCCTTTCGCGGCCTGGGCTCAGAACCGGCCGCTGGGGCTGCGCAGCCGGGCTGACAGGCGCTTCCCTCGGCC
>VYXH01009916.1:246606-270028 GCA_013397275.1 Burhinus bistriatus | reverse complement strand
CCCACCCACCGCCCCCCCGCTGGCTCTCCCCGAAGCTCCCCTTGTCCCTCCCCACCCCGTTCCCGGCCCTGCCTTCAGCTCCTCCACGCGGCGGGAGAGCCGCCCGATGCGGGTGCCCGGGTCCTCCTTGTCGAGGCGGCCCGAGTGCGCCAGCACGGCCGCCACCAGCGAGCCCGCCGGCGCCGCCATGGCCCCGCTGCCGGCTCCGCCGGTCGCCCGCCGCCGCGCAGCACCACGGGACGGCGCCGGCGCGGCCGCCGCCACGGTGGCCGGGCTGGGACAGACTTGCTCGGGGCGTCTCCCGCTCCTCCGGGGGCACCCGTGGCTGCTGGGGGTCTGTGGCTGCGGGGGGGGCGNGGGAGGACGCGTGGATGCTGGGCATCCATGGCTGCAGGGGGACCTCTGGCTGGTGGAGGTCCATGGCTGCAGGGGCACCAGTGGCTCTAGGGGATGTATGGCTATGGGGGGACCCGTGGTTCTGGGCACCCTTGGCTGCTGGGGGTCCGTGGCTGCAGGGTGACCCATGGCTCTCGGGGGGCCCTTGGCTGCAGGGGTACACATGGCTGCTGGGGGACTCTGTGGCTCCGGGGAACTCGTGGCTGCTGGGGGCCCTTGGCTGTGGGAGGACTGGTGGTTGCAGGGGGAGACGTGACTGCTGGGGGTCTACAGCTGCTGGAGTACCCGCCACCTCAGGCCCACCTGTCCTCCCCTGCCTTTCCGTGGGTGTCATGGCTGGGGCGAGGAGGCAGGCCCAGGGTACCTCAGACGTCCTCCCGCTGCTGTGGGAGGGAGGGAGGCAGCTCCAGCCCCCGGCATCCGGTACCTGACAAAGATCTTGGGGCGGGTGGCACGTTGTGACAAGGAGCTCCCTCCGCGTCCTCTCCTCTGAGCGGGGCAAAGACCTGCCACCGCTTCGTGCCATGTGGAGGGGAAGGGCCCTGAGCACCTGGGTGCTCCTCGCCAGCCTGGCCGTGGCCAGCTGGCGTGTCCAAGGTAAGTCGCTGGGCATCAGCCGCAGCCTGCAGGCTGCTGCGGTGCTGACCGACACGGTAGGTGGAGACCCCTGGCGTGGTGTGCCCGAGGGACCCCGCGCAGATGGCGAGGCTGGGTCTCGTCCCGCAGGCTGCAGTGGGTCACCACGGTGCCCGTTGGGCACTCGCCATGGTCCCTGGAGGCTGCCACCTGTATTGCTTACGCCACAGGTGTCTCTATGGTGGTGGGAGGGTGGCTGGGAAGCAGGTCCCTGGGGCTTGCTGGGGTTGCCCATCGTGGCACTGTGTTTTGAGGTTTGTAAATGTCGCTGGGGAGAAGGGCGTGAATCAGCGCAACGGTTCGTGGGGATGGGATGGCTCTGACGACTCTGCCTGCCCTGGACCATTGCTGTGACTGTCTGGAGCCCTATGCGTTACTCCCTGGCTCTCTGTGAAGGCTCAAACCTACCTTGCAATGACAGAGGATGTAAAGTTAGACTTGGTGGTACCGTGGTGTCACACCAAAGTAGTCATGGGTTTTGTGCCCGGCACAAATATGCCAGCAGGAGAGGCTGTACTCTGTACTCTGCTCCAGCGCTCAGCAAATAAGACGGGGAACTTACTCTCTGCTTGCAGACTCTGAAGATGATGCCTTTGGGCTAAGGAAGCAATTCTGTGTGGTTGTTGTTTGCTTTTCATGAAAAATGTTTTTTACCATTAGGTAAAAAAACAAATGGGTTTTTGCCTCCCGATTTGGGCTCAGTTCCCGTCCCTGCCGGTAGAAACATTTCACTGCCTGTTGAAATGTCTCTTGCTGCAGTTGAACTTCAGTGCCAATGCGATCTCCGTGTGGGATGGGGGTCATGCGTATACAGTCTGAACGGAGTCCCAGTAGATGCCCAATTCCAGTTAGTTTTCACTCTAAGGGAATTTGGATATCTAAACTACCCAGAGCTGCATTAATGTAACTACCAGTTGAACACTGGACTACTTTTCTGCTGGGTAGTCTGCTTTTTGCAGTTTTTTGTTTGTCGTGTCCTTTCCGCTGCTCAGGGGACAGCCTAATGTGATGCTCTGTACAACAGCCATCTCCATGAATGAGATCTCTGAGCTCTGCACCACTGTGAGGGTTGAGAACTCAGCTGTGAAGCTTTCTGCTCTCCTTTTTTTTACAGGAGAGGAAGTAATTGTGAAAGAAGCCAGCGGGAAGGTGTTCCTGGAATGTCTAACAACTAGCCGAGGTGAAGTCATATGGCTGAAAGATGGGAATAGGATAGGCAACGTAACCCGGCTGGACTTGGGTGCAATTTACGATGACCCCAGAGGCATCTATACATGTGAAACAGAAGGTGGAAAGACAAGCTCCCCCCTCCAGGTGCACTATCGAAGTAAGTGTTGCAAACCTGGTTTCTAGAGGCAGAACTGCCTGGAGTTTTCACCCAAGCAAATTTTTGAGGGAACTACTCATTTCTCAGAGTTTGAGGGTGGTTCCACTGGTTTGCAGAAGTCCTGACAGCTCCTGGGCTAGGTTGCTCATGGGAACAGTCAAGCTGCATGTTCCTCTGCATCTGGTGTCCCTGGGAGAGCTCTATAGCTTCATTTAGTGCCATAACCTGGCACTCATACAGCCTCTTTGCTAGCCGCTCACTGGCTCTGCTGTAGCCTGCCTTGAGTGCTGGGGACACGTGGCAGCTTGCACTGTGTCATGCAGCAAGCTAGATGTGATCCTTGGTCTCTCTTGCCCTGGGACTGGAGCCTGCTCAGAGTGGCAGACCCGGCTCAGACTGACCCTGGCCGCAGGGCAGAGGTGGCCAAGGGGCAGGGCCCTGGTCGTGGTCCTGCTTTCAATGTCTGTGTCCTTTTGGGCTTCTAGTGTGCCAGAACTGCATCGAAGTGGATGCTCCCACCATCTCGGGGATCGTGGTCGCAGATGTTGTCGCCACCATCTTCCTGGCGGTTGCTGTGTATTGCATCACTGGCCAGGACAAGGGACGCATGTCACGAGGTGAGAGGAGAGCCCGGCTGCCTACCTGTGGGTGGGGATGGGAAGTGCCCGGGCATCTTTAGGAACTGCATGGTACCTAGGGACTTTCCGTCACTGCCTACAGAGCTCAGTCACTGCAAGATGCAGGCAGCAGCCAGCACACAGTGTGTCTAGGGTAGGGATCCATGTGAGCACTCCATGTACCCTTCCTGCCCTTAGTTCGGCTTCCCAGGAGAAGCCATGGAATGCACAAAGTTCACCAAAACATCATCCCAGGGAGAGCAGCTGGTGGCACAGGAACATCTGAGGCCTTGCCAGGGGCTTTCCACTGAGCCTCCCAGAGGAAGTAGAAGCACAGGGCCGAAAGCAGCTGGCTGCTTGCATTTGTTTGTAAATGTTCACCACACTGCCCATCACTCCCCTGATCCTTGACCACCTTCTTTCTTCGTTTAGCTTCTGACAGGCAGAACCTGATTGCCAATGAGCAGCTCTACCAGGTGAGCATGGGCATGCATATGTGTGTGTGTGTGTGTGTGTATGTGCATGTGCGTGGGCTTCAGCACCTCTGCGTGGTGTGGGGCTGCTTGGTGGGACTAGCGTGGCCGTGACGGCACAGCTGCTGGGGGATACTTGATGCTACAAGGCACTGAGCTGTGCTGGAGATTGCTCTCTGCTGGGGTGTTCGCAGCCACCTCCACTGAGTGACCCAGAGGATGGGGCAAGCTCAGCTGCCCCCTGCCTCTTACTCTCTGGGGTCGTTAAGCTCCGGGTGTGGGGAGGGAAAGCTTGCCAAAAGCTTGGCAAAGGGAGGGCTGGGCCAGCTTCCCCTTTACCCTGCCTCCCAGGGCTGGACAGACACAGCTGTAGCTCAGCTCGCTTTTTTTTCCTCCTAGCCCCTTGGTGAGCGGGACGATGGACAGTACAGCCGGCTGGCACCTGCCAAGGCCCGCAAGTGAAGTGGGAAGACGCTGCAGCCTGTGGCTGCTTCACACCAGGAGCGATAATACAGCAAAGCCACCACCAGTGCCTCTGTAAGCTCAGTGCTGGCAGAAAACAGTGCAGGTTTTTGCCTCGAGAGCCCTCCAGCTCCTTCCCAGGATGGGCTGCTTGTAGCACTCTGCTCTTTCCATGACCTCTTGCAGTTCTGTATCCCTCTCATTAAAGATAAGCCTATCCCATAGCCTCCCTGCTCCATCGGTTGTGTTGAGGCCTGGGGAAGGTGCACGCTGGATGCGATCTGCCTGGATCCCTGCAGAGCCGTAAGTCTCCTGCCTGTCCCGGCATGACGCGGCTCTGCCAGTGCAGGCAGGTGCCCATGGCTGTGCCACCTCTGTCTGCCAGGATCCAAATGACATCTGGGTCCACTGCTGAAACTGAGGATGGTGGACCTTGTGAACGGAGAGGGTTGCTGCCCCTGATAGTAGCAGAGGCTTTGTCTTATTTAATTCCCCTTCTGGAATGGGGACTGGGGACATCAGGAGCACAGCAACACTCAGCAGGGTCTGTGTCACCCCTGCAAAGTGCCTGTGTGCCTCAGTCACCTGGACAGAGCTGGGGGAGCTGGCAGGAGGAAGGACAGGAGGACTTTCCCTCTGCACATGCAGGGCTTGGCATCTAATCGCAGTCTCTGCCCCCTCCTCTGCCTCTGCAGCCCACCTTTGTGACCAGGCCAGGGATCTTTCCTGGGGCATTTGGCAACCCCCCTTTCAGGCTCACTAGCCATCCCAGTGTGCTGAGTACAGGATGCAGTCGAGCAAACTTTAGAGCTGTTCCCATCTCAACCATCCTTCCAGACACAGAGCAGCACTGGATCTCCCCACACCAACCCAGCTCCTCCTGGCAACGTCCCCGCTCCCCAGCTCTGAGCAGAAACAGCTAATGCAGTCTGACTATGGCCAAAGCGGCAAGCGGGTAAGAGGCAGGATCAACCAGCAGTTAGAAACCTCAGAAACCAGGTCACCCTCCATGTGCCAGTTGCACACACCTGTAGGTTGTGTTTTCCTGCTTTTCTAAGAATCTAGGCGACAGGCTTTAGAGAGCACCAGGCTGTGAATTGCCTTGTGACTCAGTGGTATAAAGTAAGCACCAGGAGAGTTAACACTCAATAAAAATCAGCCACCAATCTGTGATGTGTCTGACACAGCTGTGAAAAGCTGTGGGTGTACCCCCTGTGCCCTTACAGGAATCAGGGTGTGACCAGCCTTGCGGACAGTGAACAAGAAAAGGACTTGTCTTCCTACGGTGTCGGCATCTTACTTGACAACATTTTGCTCTTCACAGGAGCAGAATAATGTCCTAGTGGTTTTTCTGCTCTAACCTGCACCGATGAAGGATGAGCCTGGTAGGACCATTGCAGGTAGACTATGCCAATACCCGCCTTTGGTCTGCAAAGCCATCTGGGCCGGACCTTATAAAAAAAGTGACCAGCAGACTGCCTAGTTCATAGCACTTCCAATGCCATCAGATCTCAAAGCAATGAGCAAAGGTGGTTAACCACACCCAAAGGTCAGGAGAAACCCAGAGCAGAGCAGGTGGGTATGCTCTGCACAAATCAAAGACACAGCAGGGGCAACATTTACAACTCTGTGAGAGGCTCCTCAGCACATCACCTTTGGGAGGACAAAGAAATATTTCTATAGTGCAGCTAAGCACAGAGGCAGAGAGATGTTGTCAGCGGATGGGCGCCGATTCTGCTGAGATAAGGAGAGCGTGGGATGGCCCTGGTTGGGGCAAACACTAGGCAAACACGCAGCCCCATAAATGGTGGCAGAAGCACCGGGGTGTAGCTGGAAGCAAAATTTAGACCTTGTACTCCCAGAGGGCTCCAAGTTTTTCACATCCCATTCGTGGCAATGAGCTGTACAGCTGGGCTGAGCAAGTGTTCCTGGAGCAGTGATGTTTTGCAGAAGCTGAGAACATGGCCCAGAGTGGTTTCAGAGCTGCTTGTGCCTAGTACTCTTTGTATCTTGCAATCTTCCTCCTAGATGTTTAGTGCCTTGTATGGTAAACCCAGCTGTGCTGCCTTTAAAACCACATCCTGCAGGGTAAGCACAGCAATATGAAGCATGAAACCTGCTGGGTGTTCATCTCGCCATGCTGAAACTCAAGGGTTAAACCACCCCCAGCCCCCATGACTGCTGCTGTTTCCTTTCTTAGAGCTGTTGCTCTGCAGAGCAACAGAAAGGTAGCTCACTCAGCCAGTGTTCCCAGGCATCACAGGAGCTCTTGGGCCCTTCTCCTTAAGTCACTACCTGTGCCATTGCTGCTGCTTTGGAAACCGCAGCTTTTACAATCAGGCAGATTTAACATTTGTATGTTGAGTGCATGGGACCTCAGCTGTTTCACTTGCCCCCAGAGAGCAGCCCCAGACACACTCCCCAGCTCCTGTTGACCCCTGTCCTGCTCTCAGGCCCCACTCTCCTAGGCACAGCAGTGCATTTTGATGTGCGTAGTTGTCCTCCTCCCCCATCCTGGGACAGTCTGCTCACAAACCCCTTGTAGGCTGCTGCAAGGTGAGTCAACACAGACCCGCAGAAGCTGTCACTGTCTTGGACCGCTCCTGACCTGGGAACTCCCCTTAACAAAAACTGGTTTTATTTAACAGAGACAAAAACACAGGGGAAATCTTTTCCAATGCATACCTGGTGGTGCTGTCTCCCATTTTATTAATCCATTACAGTTTTCAAAAGTATATTAAAAAATTAATGGATCTTTACCGACAGCAAAGCAGCTCGCCATCTTTCTAACAGAACCCAGGCAGAACTCAAGTTACAGAGCTGAAATGGGGAGAGAAAGGGCAGCAGCAAAGGACAAATCACCAGAATCTCTAAAAGCGATAGCTCTGGAAAATGAAGCTCTGCCAGCAAATGTACTTGTACACCCCTTAGGGTACAACACACTCAAAGAAATGTGTTTATCCCAGACTACATTATAGAATATCGGTAAAAATGGACTTCAATAAGTCACTGGGATGAGAAGGAGAACCTAGCAAAAGGGTTTGATGCTCTCTTGGATTTTGTAGGTCCTGGTCTTTATCTCTGTGGCCCCAATGCGTTCATTTCAATTCCAGTGAACAAGCTGTTTCAGAGCAGAGCTAGTCCTGGCGCTGAGCCAAAGAGTCTCAGTTCCAGTCTGGGAAACATGAAAATCCCTGTTGTGCTGTCCCAGTCAGACTGCACTCATTGCTAAGTGGGGGTTCAAATCTTAGCTGAAATATCTAAGAGCCCCACTATTTAATAGCAGCAAAGATATAAGCCAAGCACTCATATTTCCTAATAGGAGGCTTTCAGATGGCTTGGGAAGGCACCAAATCCTCATGTGACCCTATGGAGATGATCTGCCGAAGGTCGGAAACATAAAGGTCAGTGGATGCAAAGTGGTACTCGGCCCCACTCATTTCCTGCAGAGGAAGGGCTGGGGGATGGACAGGTCAGTCTGCAGGTACTGGCAGAAGCGCTTCTTATTTTTCTAAAGGAAAACTGTTCTTTTTGGCTGAAATATTTTCATTTAAAGCCGTGGCTTTTCTATGAAAATGTACCGTTTTGCTTTTAATACACTGTCTGCCTCTGTTCCTTTCCTTACAATCCCAGGCAGCAAAACAAAGATAGGCTATTAACATGAGAGCAGGACAAGGTCAGAGACCAGTCGCCCTGAGAAGGACCCACTCTTTGCCCACTAGCTACCCAGGGGAACACGGGGAGGAAGTGGAGGAAGTCAGGGCAGAAATGAGATGGGCAGGAATTAAATGGGCATGCAACTGGAGCAGAGAGAGAAGTGTGAGGGAGAAGGAGGCCAGGAACCAGGAGTGAGGCTGCAGTCCTTTAATGAGAAGGAAAACTTTTCTTGCCAATGTGCTCCTTTGTTTCTTTTCCCTAATGTCAAACCGAAGGCTGAAGTGACACATCGGGGGGGACAGCAGATGGTAGCAGGGTGCCTGTCCTGTGGGGCCACCTGGCTTACCCCAAAACGCCGGGGCCTCAGCAGGCCTGCAGAGAACGGGTACCGAGCTGGGCAGAAGCACTTAGCCCCTCTGCTGCTGCTTTCCAGCCTGTCAGCCGTGGGAATTTCAGAAGCCCCTGGATTCCAGGCCTGCATATACTTCCCGCTGGCCTTTCCGGATGGGCTGTGGGAACAGCAGAGATGTTAGTTTGGGAATCCTTATTAACACACCCTCAAACGACAGGAGGCAGAGAAAACCACAAGAGAGTGGTGTAGTGCTGCTCTGGTAGCATGCACAAG
This sequence comes from Burhinus bistriatus, assembly GCA_013397275.1. Lineage (NCBI taxonomy): Eukaryota > Metazoa > Chordata > Aves > Charadriiformes > Burhinidae > Burhinus > Burhinus bistriatus. The sequence goes on along the minus strand of VYXH01009916.1, from coordinate 261,835 downwards.
AAGCTGCAGTTCTGCTCCTGACTCCTTGTGTCAGCACGGGGAGAAGGGGTCCACCCTCACCACCTTTTTCCTCTGCTCCTGCAAGAGCTTGGAGGTTGACTGGATGCTTCTTCAAAGGATAAATGCTACAGATTTCCAGCTCCAGCTATCCCTCCCCAACCAGCAAAGAGTGATGGGAAAAAACACAGGTTCTCCATACCTCATAGTCCGGGTTTGGAACAGGGGGAGGACGCTGCACCTTCTGACCTGCAACAGAGGCAAAGAGAGGTAGGTCATCCTCGGTGACGATTCATAGGGCGCAGCACAAGGGACTTGCATGGAGATGATCCAAGGGCAACGCGTACTATGGGTCAACTTGCATGGCTTGATTATGAGTTCAGAGCTTTTAAAGACCCAACTGCTGCAGGCAGGAGGCCTTATGATCATTTAGGAGGAAATCAGCTTTCTTTTAGAAAGGGTACATTTCTGGCTTTCCTGGCTGTGAAGAAATACTTGAACACAAGAATGCCCCATAGGCACAGGCCCAGGCCACAGCTCCACAAGGTGGATACCAGATCTGTACTCCTCTGCCTCAGCAAGCTGCGCAGGCATGAGCCCATCATCACAGTTCTGTGAACCCAGCACACCACGTGCACAGTAAGCACACGATAGGGAATTTAGACGTGCCGAAAGGGTTCTGTCAGCTTTGCAGATGGTAGTGGAAAAGCGGCAATGCCTGATCTGCACGAAGCCCAGCTGGTGAGCACCCATGGTACTTGTGTGACAGGCAGTCTCCTGATACAAATGTCGTCGTCAACACTTCTCGAACAAATCGGAACAAGCACTGTGAGGTCACCACCCTGCATCGCTTTACCCTGGCATTTCTAATCCAGGAGCCCCACTGCTGGACCCACTGGGTCACCAAACCATGGCCTCAGAAGCCACAAGTTCAAATGTATAGTGTTAATAACACCACGATTTCTAATCACATCTTCTGTGTGTGGGCCTAATTCTTAGTCTTTGATTGCCTGAGACAGCAGCTGAGTGGGCCAGGGCCAGGCTGGGTTTGCAGCTACACTTGCAAGCCGAGCATCCGCCGTACGGAGTTTGCTTCAGCACAGACTCCGCGCTGCTGAAATGGTTTCCTATGGCAGGAAGCCTTTGACACAACACGGCAGCCGCACCCATCCCATACAAGAAGGCAGCCCGGAGCATCAGATGTGGCAAGCAGGAGCGTTGTTTGGCGAGGTCTTGGAGGCTTGAGGGGAACAGAGGAGGCTCCATCACTTGGCAGGGGCAAGTGCTTCATTTAGTGCTTAGCGGACATCATGGAGAGCAGAGGCACCTGAGATGGCTCTTACCTCGTGGCCGACTGCCAGCACCAGTACTCGCTCTCCCCTTCCTGTCTTTGCTGAAGTAATAGACCAGAATCAGCACCCCGAAGGTGATGAGGAGATCCGCAATGATGATCCCTGTCACTGCCAAGGCATCCAGCTCCTCGCAGTTTGTGCACACTGCCAGGAGGAGAGATGAAGGTGCTCAGAGCCGGGCACTCTTCCTTTCCAGCACAGAAAGTTCAGGCCTTGCTCATGTGCTTAGTGCTAGCAGAAAAGAGACAGTTCTGGGTGGGAAGGAGAAAAGAGCAAACAGAAAGGAAGGGGGACAGCACAGGCCGTTATAGCTGCCTTGCCATTTCGGTCTGCAAACAGACACAGACCAGGGGCTGGTGTGTGCAGCCACCTTTGCTACCCTCTGCTGTTCGCATGGCCAGAGCCGGAGGGTGCAAAACATCTCCTAGATCACTGCCCCTCTGTGCCTATGCTGGATTCGAAGTCCTGAATGCAGAGCAGCTGCCCAAATTTCAAACGGCTCAGAGGCTTAAACCACTCTGTCAGGGTGAGGTAAACCCCCCCGGTTGATGGGTCACAGAAACCAGGCTGTGTGCTCCAGATGCGAGGTTTCCACTCTGCAAGGTAAGAAATGCCTCTGGCCTTTGTGACAGAACATTGCTCTTGCCTTGTAGCGTGGCAGAAGCTGTATTAAAAAAAAAAAGATGGTGGCGTGCTGTATATGTAGGAACCATTGACATGCACCCAGCTTGAGGGCAGCGGAAGGGAAAGGTGTAGCGAGCAGGGAGATTCTGTTTGCCAAAAATGTGCTCTTGGACTCTTTTACTGCCCATACAGAGCGGGAAGGACCTCAGCAGAATCACCTTCACCCAGCTCAGCAGCACTGAAAAGCAGGTCTCAGCTCCTAATGTGTGTCACTGAAATGTGTAGACTTCATCTTTAGCCCATAGACCGAGTGCTTTTTCACTTACCTCTGGCATTCAGGTACATGCGATACTCCTTACCACTGGACGAACAAGTCACGTTGGTAGGAGAGCTGTCGTGATTCTCTATAACGTACTTCCTGTCATCGCTGGCTGCTTCTGTCCCAGTTGACTTCCAGACTATATTGCCTTCAGTCAAGGGACATGTGATTGTCACCGTGGTTCCGGAAATCTCCACCAAGAATTCTTTATTGGAAGGCAGGCCAACAAGAAGGGAAACCAGCATTACAAATGGCTTCTGGGCAGGCTCCCCTGCACACCCTTGATCCCACCACGACAGCTGGCACTGCTAAATCTTTGATTTTATGGTGTAATCTAAATTCCCTGAGTACGCGTCTTCTGCATGCATGTTTTTCTTTAGTTTTTTAGACTGATTCTTTGCAACACTAAACAGTACCAAAATACTATCACAGAGTGTTCTACTTTATGTCAGAGAGCCTGGCCACCTGCCATTCATCGCTCTGTTTATCCACGTGCTTGCTGCTCTCTGCAAACGGCCAACCCTGCTTGGAGACCACTAACAGTGATTAGAGGCAACTCGTTACAGCTGATTTTTCTGATCAGTGATGACAGTAGCAACTAACAGGAATTTTTTTCCTCCTGAAATACTGTTTGAATTCAAATATTTCTATCTGCCTTTTAGTCCTCACCTGTGAGGCATCTGCAGTCTTATATCATGCTAAATAGTTAAGAATGCTGGTAAAATACACTTACCCTCCTGTGCTTCAATATCCTCTGCAAAAGAGAGAATAACAAGTGTTAACAAATCAGCCTGCTGTAATCTTACTGCTCGTTCCTATTGGAAAATGTCCAACCCTGCTTGGGGATCACTAGCAATAATTAGGGACAATTCACGACAGCCAATTTTTCCAGTCAGTGTGATCAGTAACAAGTAATGAATAGGGAATTTTTCCTATCCTACAATATTTGCAAAATTCAAATATTTCTATTTGACTTTTACTCCTCACTTGTGAGCCATAGTTAGTCTTTTTATCATAATCAAGAACGCTGGTAAAATACACTTACCCTGCTGAGCTGCGGTGCCAGCTACAAGAGAAAGAATAATAAGTGTTAAGTAACGTAGCTACTGATATGGTACAACTTTCCTACTTCAGGGATATCCTTTCTGAACTCAGCTGCTTGAAAGAGATGTTTATACTCCTATATTTGTGCTAAATGCGTTAGAAGCATTCTGTTAGCTGAGACAGGATGTTGTTTTGAAACGAAGTCTTTTCCTTTGGAAGCCATTTTTAACACAGAGTAACACAGAATGGAAATTTGAATAATTTTCCGACCCAGTTTTGAAAAAGGGTTGTTGCAGGCTGTACACCCAACAATTTTGCTTTGTTGTCATGGACCAAAGACTGCTGGAAAATCGTGCCTAGTTTTTGCAGTAAGAACCACTGTTGCTGCAAGAGTGCACGCAGTGGAGGAGTGGACCCTGATGCTTGATTTAACTCTGTAAAGCAGTTTAGCTACGTAATTTTTCTCTCGGTAGGAAACGAGTAGCTCCCTTGAACTCTGTGGAGCTGGAGTGTTACAGAAACAGTTTTTAGGTGTTCTGAATCAGATCTGTGATTTGCTTTAAAAATATTTGTCAATAGAAAGTAACATAAGTCAATAAGGGAACGACCTGTATTCATGTGTTCAGCACTGTTGTCTCATCCCAGATAATGCTTGCTTTACAATAGGAGTTACTTGTAACAAAATTGTAGATTTGAAATTCCATAGGCATAGGATTTGGCTGCAGAGAAGGTGATCTTATGTTTTTTTCTTTATATAAGACGAATTTAAATTTGAAAAAAGAACAGGCCATTGCTAAACCGAATGCTTTCAATCTTCTCAAAGAATAGCAGTTGGTATTTGCAGCACATTGGCAGAGTAGCTGTAATCTTATTTTAATTATGTTTCAAACTTATCTTTCATAGTTATCAGCTTCTTTATAGTCTTTACAGATACTCCGCACTTCATCTTAAACCAGCTTTGTAAATGCTGGTCAGTTCAAACTGGTAACATGGACATTGCTACTGCTCCCATGATATCACAGTGAATCTGAAGTTATTTACCCATGATCACAAAAAGGTTTAAGAAAAGTGCATGAATAAAGCGTAAAAATAAAATTAAACCCACAGAACCTTATAGTTCACACTGCTGCAGGAAGCAGCGCACCAAGCTGCAACCCTGCTGCGTGAAGTTTGGAGACCAAGTACCTTAGTGAATCAACTAGTGAGCAAAAATTCAGTAGGGACCTTAGGTTCTTTTCTCTGGCCTGCGAGGGTTGGATGCCCGTTTCTCTGTCCCTGCAGCCTGCACTCTGAAGGGAACGCTCACTCTGGAGAGCAGCACCTCCATAGGCACTGTACGTGCCACTTGCAGAAGATGTGGCTGCAGGTACTTCGCAAAACCAGTCGCGCGCCCCGGGGCTTTCTCCTGTGCAGCCCCTGGGCAGCCACCCGTCAGGTCCCCGTGGGCTTCTGGCCAGCTGTACTCACCCGCACACAGCAGGAGTCCCAGGAGTGGCAAGGACCACTCCAACCTCATCCTTGTCTTCCTCCTTCTCTTGCTCTTGTCTACCACATCAGATTGGCATCGCTGAGGCTGGCTGCGAGGGAAGAAAGAACACATTGGCTTTTCACGTTCTCGCTTACAAGAAAGAGGCCCAAGATTTTTTCCCAGAATTGTATACGGCAACAAACTGAGCAGTGCTGGGGAGACTCACTGTTTCCAGTGAAACCTGCAAGCAGCCAAGAAAGACACGGTACACGTATGGTAAAATAAGCCCATGTCAGGAAGTGCGGAGGCTCAAACGTCTTCACAGAACGTCACTGAGAGCAAGGGGTGGCTGCTCGGCGTCAGCCCAGTTCAAGGCTCAGGAGACCTGTTGTAACTGCCCTGGGAGCAGCAGGAGACATAAATGAGCCGGGATTAGATTCGCCGTCAGGACCTTCCTAACCACTTTTCAAAGCCAGTGTTTATGAAGTTCAAACTACTACAAGCAACTTTACATAGCCAGGAAACAAACAACGGAACCAAAAATGCTACCAGAAGCTCTGCACCTAGAGACACTGTACGGCCAGCAGAAAAGAGCCTGTAAGTGGCAGGCCATGAAACCCGGGGTTTTTAGTCACTGCGGATGCAATCTAGACTCTACTTTTGTTATTTTGGTCTAACACCATCCATTTATTCCTGCTGCCTCTTCAGGAGTGGCGTTTGCCGGCTCCTCACCCAGACTCACCCCTGCACACGTGCTGACGGCGAGGAGCGCAGCGAAAGGGGTGGCGAAGCACAGCAACCCCTCTGCAAGCCTCTGACCTGAAGCTGATGCTCTGCTCCCGACAGGTACTCGATGACATGCGCTCCTGCTAGGAGGCAACTTCCTGAACTGTGCTGCCGTTTCTCTTCGGTTTCAGTATGAGACCGCAAAAGCAATTCTCCATTCCCATGCGGCATTCACACTCATGTTGTGAACTGCAGCAGCGATAAAATCAGCTGCATTTCTTTACATCGCATCGATGTCTGTCCACTCCCCGCTCTAGCAGCCCTCACAAAAGTTAAATGCTAGGGGGAAGGCTGTCTCCTTGGAGGAAGCCTCTGTCTCTCAAGCTGCCAAAAGCGGAAGGGAAGGAGGGGTAGCGAAGCCACCCGAAAGGCTGAGACATCGTTCCATGCCCGGCCGGGAGGAGCCCGGACGCTGCGCTCGGCCACCGGCCCACCCGCCGGCCTTGCAGGCTCTTCAGCGGCGTTCTCTCGGCGTTTGCCGGCCCCAGCAGCAGCGGCCGGGCTCCACTAGAGGGGGCTCCGAGCCCTTCCAGCCGCCTCGGCTCCCCCCTCCAGCCGCCTCGGCTCCCCCCGGCCACCCCCGCCGGCCTCCCGGTGGGACCGGGCTCCTTCCGAACTGGAACTGGGGGCAGGCAGCGCCCTCCGCCCCTCCGCGGGACCCGGGCAGGCGCCTCTCCAAGCTTTGCTGCCAGCAGGGATGCTGGCGCGGACGAAGTGGGAACACACGGTCTTTCCCCTTCCCTCTGCTTGAAGCCGGCGGAGGTGGCGGAGCTGCTGGTGGGGTTGTGAGGACAGCGGGGGTTGGAGGGCGCACCTCCAAAGCAGACATTGCGATGCCAGCCAAGGCTCCCTCCTTCCACCGGAGCGCAGGACGTTTCCACACAGCTGCCACACACATCCCAAGGGACACCTTTCCAGATGACTGGAAGGACGGAGCTGGCTTCTTGCTCTGTCCCAAGAGCTCACCACTTAATGACATGGCTAATCACAATGTTGTGGGCCCTGTTTCATTTACTGAGGTGCTCTCTTTAGCTGTCAGATCTTTCTTTTACTTATTTCTGGTTCAAAATGAAACATCAGAGAATTTAGCTTAGGAGTAAGGGTGCCAGGGACATGGTCTTCTCTTAACAGCTGGCGTCAGCATGTTTTGAAACAAGATGTTGAAGGTTAGTAAAAATCTGCAAGGAAAGACTGGAACAGACCCTCTGCCAGCCCTGTGCGTGACACGAATGTGGTCTTAAGTGACTCCCAGCGGTGTTGCTACATGGCCAGCGTGGCCACAGGGCAGTTACAGCAAGAAACACACTTGTCCCACCGGACTCTGCATGGGCTGCCTGAGGAAAAGGAGCTGCTGCTGTGCAGAAAGACGATCTGAGGAAGTGGCAGCAAATCGACTGCTGAGCACTGCCGCACAGATACTTGAAACAAAATCAAAAAGGCAAAAGTATCCTCTGTTTGCAAAACAAACAAAGAACCCCAGCCTGATAAGTTTTCATGACCGCAATGAAAGAAACCGGAGATGGTATTTTGGAATAGTAACTGAGTGAAAACCTGGGGAGATGTGGTGATGAAGTGTGAACACAGGGTCAGATTATTCCCATGAAAAGAGATTTATGGTATCTCAGAGCTATTAACAGAGACATGTTAGTAGAGATAAGATTCTCTGTGCTGGTCTGTGGACCACCCATGATACTGATGGCCTCAGTGCTTTTTCACATTGCCAAATTTGTAACCTGAAGTTTAAAAGTTGAAGATAAATTTGGTATTCTCCTCAGAAACTGCCGCGAGGATGTTACAGCAGCAAATGGGAGGAGAGATGTCCACCTGGTTGCTCATTAGCAGGAAATCTGAGAGCTCTGCTGCTGTCCTCTTTCCACCAGAACCTTGTTCTGGTCAGTGCTGACATCCTCTCAGTGTGTCCCAGGTAATCCAAAACATCCCAGTCGGAGCCCACACTGCTGCAAGAGTGCCCTCGCTCTGCTCCTTAGCTCGGAGCTGAAGGGAGCCCTTCGAAACATCCAGAGGTTAGGGCATCCTCCCCGCCCCTGCCTTGGCACCACTGCAAGGAAAATTAGCATCAGCCACAACGAAAGCTCATAACCTGGGATGACTTCTTGGAACTAGGCCATGGACCAAACACAGCCACAGCCAGCAGCAGGTTCTGCTGTTAAAGTGATTTATGGTCTTCGAATGCAAACGTCTTTGTTTTGCCAACACACATGCACCGCTCAGTTTCATCCTCTCACAACTGCCACGTGCCACTAGGAAAACACCTTGTGTCGCACTGAGTTTCTCCAGTACCTCGTGCTGCTTGTTAAGCACGGCGGGCTTTCCCCAGCCGTGCCTGGACCACCACCGGGCTGGACTCACGTCTGACGTAGCTGTCTTTGGACTTTTCCAAGAACTTTACAAGCACCGGTTAATGCAGTCTCCCTGTTCTTCTGCAGGATGGCTGCAACCGAGTAACAGTAAAACGATGACTTCATTTTACTGTAGGTATCTGTTTCAGTAGGACGTTTCCATCCTCTGGATGTCTGCCCACACTGCTGCCACAGACTGTCTACTTTGGGTTGCTTTTTTTTCGGTTGTTTGCAGGGTTTTGCCAAACAAATGGCCCTCATTCCTTCAGGCTATCTATAAACACCTTCGGGCAAATTTTCTCTTAGGAGCCAAATTACCTCCCACAAGAGGGGAGTGGTTTCAGGTGGAAGCTGGGAGGAGGGATGATTGCAACACAAAAGAGCAAAGGAATATGGGAGGCAGAAGAAATTAATCTTACCTTGAAAATCTCCCTGTTTTACACACAGAAGTGAGCTGTGCTGGCCGCGCCTTGCCTTGCAGTGCGAGGGCAGGGAGTGCTCTCTGACTCAGGCGGGAAGCAGTACTCCCATTGCCTTGCAGGCCAAGCCGAGAGAAAGGAATTTGCTCTACTGTGCTGGGAAGGCTTTGAGAAACTCAGCTTTCATCCGGGCATCGAGAACCTGAAACAAATTTCTCTTTCCGGTACTGGTCAACCTGTGGAGTACGGACTTGTCTTCCCAATGCACGGCCCCAGCTGGCTGGGTGCTGTGCTCTTCCTTGGGGTACAGCTCCGAGGTAAGGAAACCTGGTACTGTCTGGCCTCAGTTGCCATCTTGACTTTCCTCTTCTGATCTCTTAATTATCGTCCTCATTAAGGCAGCGACTTTATAGGAGTCTCGGGTACTTGTTGTGGACGATCGCTGTGATTCTTTCAGTCCTGGCTTCAGTGCAAGTGACACAAAGTGATTGAGTTTCTTCGACAAACAGGTTTAGGTGTGTTCAAGCGGAAGAAGAACACTGATCTCATTCTGAGCTCTCGTTACACATCTTTTCCTCTTCTGCCAGGAATTTGGACTTTACTCCTAGATGTTTTTTTCACTATCTTTGTTACTAGACAATCAGAGGTTGTTAAGCAGCACTGGGTTTAAGTCTTTTACACTGCAACCATTCCAGACCGACAATAAACTCGCTTTAATTTTCAGTGGTTTAAATCAATATAGCTGGAATCTACGACCACCATGTCCTCCTTTCCCAAATGCATCAGCACACAGATATGCTTGATAATCGGTCTTCAAAAAAGTATTTTACACTTATTTCCCACAGTTGTTCTTTTAAAGGAGTTTAAAATGAAAAGATTTGACGCCAAATCTTTGGATGAGAAACATGATCTCAGCCAGTGAAGTTTTTCAAATGCGAACATCTTCAATGTTTTGGCATTTCAAATACTTTCTCCTTTGAGAAAAGAAATTGCTTGGCAAGGAAGTCTTTGGTTATGAGTTATTTTCAAATACAGGAAATGTATTGATTGTCTTTGTTATGAAGCCATATTTTACAACCCCAGATAAGCTTTTTTTTTGCTTGAATCACACTGGGGTGAGTTAACTCATCTTCCTTAAAGTGACAGGAAATTATTAATATTTTCTTTCTCTGCTGGGTTAGTTTGAGTAGTGTGTAAAAGGAAACTAATGGGAGCACATGATCAGGAACAGGGAGGACTGTCCCTTTCAGCAGCAGCAAGATTTTTAGCTCAGCATCGCTGTTTTGCAGAAACTAACCCACTAACTCAGAGAGATAAAGCGGTTGGGCAAGCAACGCAGTGATTGCAGGGAAAAAAGTGAGAACTTACAGCATCACCGTTCTGGTAGCACCAATCCGCCAGAGTGACTGAACTCCGTCTGGAATGGCAGGGCAAGCCAGAGGACAACTAGGGCTCAGGATGAGAGACATCTTCACCAGCAACCCTTCTGTTTTCCTATTTTTCATTTTCTTCTTTCTGGATTTTAGCGCTCTCTCTCACTGATTGTCTCTCTTTCAGGGTAGCATGGAGTTAGCGATGCTAACTTATTTTTAAAGTGACAGCTGTGGTGGTTTGGTTAACAGAGGATGTTTCTTTGACAAACAAATGCCTGTAGATTTACCTTGAGGATTTCCTGTAGAGTTCCTCAGCCTGACTATATTTGACTATAGATGTCCAGCTGGGCCATTAACCTTCTAACAGGCACTTCTTACATCAATATGAGCAGTTTTCACCATGGTGTGCACGACACTCAGACTGATAAGACAAAGTCTATAAAGGAAAGTTTTCGCACGGGAAATAGCAATTGTTTATTGGGGCTCAGCAGTCCTACTTGAAAGGGCAGGACTGCTTTTCTGAAGAAATCTGCTTGGGGAATTGAGTGCAGCAGAGTGTAACCACTTGTGAAAATGTGACCAGGACAAGCACATGAAAAGTTATACGGTATCTTTAGCATAGGTCAGGAGCAAGTATATATTTAAGGAGGGGTGGTATTTACAACAGCATTGCACCTCCTAGATGTCAAGTTTGCTTATGCCTGAGGAAAGACATTCCCCCCAAAACAAAGTCTATTGTCCCTATAGGCAAGCCCTTCTCAGTGGTCCGTGTTTAACTGCGCAGCCACAAAACTGCAAAGAAAGCAGTGTACTGGCAGTTCAGATGAATGCAAACTCCCTTGAAACCAGCGCTCTGCAGCTTGCACATCAACGGACAAAATCCATGAAGCATAGGAGATCATCTAGGTCCTGCATAGGCAGGATCACCTCCCTCAGTAATTACGTCTGTGTGCTTGTGACTGTCAGGTTAAACATTGACAGGGATAGATAAGGCAGGGCCCTCGCATAGACTAAATGCAGATAAGGAAAAGTGATAAGCTTACTCCTAGACAGTAGTTTTCTTTACCTCTAACTCCTGCTGTTTTCCCTGCAGCACTCTGGCCCGTGGCAGCCGTGGAAGTTCACACTTCCAAGGAGGTGGATGCTGTGAACGGCACTAACCTGCGGTTAAAATGCACCTTTTCCAGCAGCAGCCCTATTAGCCAGCACCTGTCAGTGACCTGGAACTTTCAGCCTGAGGACCAGAGCTCTCATGAGCCAGTGAGTGAGACCTTTATGCTCCATTTCATTGATGCACCCTTGCCCAAACAAACCATTCCCAAAGCCCCGCGCTGAGTAACCCCAGTGACTGCAACACTTCCAGGTGTAGATATGGGCAAGCACAGCCGAAGCACACAAGTGTGCACATCTTGGGCCTTTTCTCTGCGACTCATAATGATTACTCTGAGCAAGAAGTTTCATTTACAGACCCCGGCTAAAGAAACAATTTTTATGTTTTTATGGTTTTTATGTTTAGCTTTGGGTAATCAGAGTTAAAATATCCGGGGCCTGATGAAACTCTACCTGCTTACACCTGCTTTTGGGGGTCCTGGTGGACAGCCGGCTGAACATGAGCCAGCAGTGTGCCCAGGTAGCCAAGAAGGCCAATGGCATCTTGGCCTGTATCAAGAATAGTGTGGCCAGCAGGAGCAGGGAAATGATCGTGCCCCTGTACTCAGTGCTGGTGAGGCCGCAGCTTGACTACTGCGTTCAGTTTTGGGCACCACAGTATAGGAGGGACATTGAGGTGCTGGAGCGTGTCCGGAGAAGGGCAACAAAAGCTGGTGAGGGGTCTGGAGAACATGTCTTATGAGGAGCGGCTGAAGGAATTGGGATTGTTTAGTCTGGAGAAGAAAAGGTTGAGGGGAGACCTTCTTGCTCTCTACAGCTACCTGAAAGGAGTTTGTAGTGAGATGGGAGCTGGTCTCTTCTCCCAAGTAACTAGCGATAGGACAAGAGGAACCGGGTTCAAGTTGTGCCAGGGGAGGTTTAGGCTAGACTTTAGGAAAAATTTTTTTCACTGAAAGAGTTATCAAACATTGGCACAGGCTGCCCAGGGAGGTGGTGGAGTCACCATCCCTAGATGTGTTTAAAAGTCGTGTAGATGTGGTGCTTAGAGACATGGTTTAGTGGCAGACCTGGTAGAGTAGGGTCAGTGGTCGGACTAGATGATCTTAAAGGTCCTTTCCAACCTAAACGATTCTATTCTATGATACACCACAGCTGAACCCTGTGTCTCAGCTGCCATCCTGCACCTGACATGACTTACAGAATGTTTTGCCTTGGCCACCGCATCAGGGCAAGCGGTTCAACTAGTACTGCCATATAACTGAAAGGCAGCTGAACACAGCCTAAGGAAGCCTTAGGCCTGAGCGGGACAGAGCTCGCGTGGCTGCTGGAGCAAAGGCACTATCTTTTGAAATGACCTCAGCGTTCACCTGAGAGCGACTGGCGACACAGGTCTCCTCAGCCTAGGCCATGTGTCTCAGTCAGTGTCACTCCACTTTCATGTGCTGCTTCTATCGCAGAGACTTCACAGTGTGCAGGAATGACAGCTTCCTCTCTTTCTTGTAGGTATTTTATTACCTCAGGGAGCCCTACAAGCTGCCTGCTGGACGCTTTAAAGAGCGCGTCACCTGGGATGGGAACATTGAGCGTAACGATGTTTCCATTATGATCTGGAATTTGCAGCCCACTGACAACGGGACATTCACCTGCCAGGTGAAGAACCCACCAGATGTTGGTGGCACAATTGGTGAAGTGCGACTCAGAGTTGTGCAGAAAGGTGAGAGGCCAAGAACCCCACCACAGGTGATGTGAATTTAGCGAGTGCGAAGCATTGGCAGGTCTTCCTGCACATTTAGGAAAATGTATGGAAAAAAAGGGATTATGAAGAGAAAGCATGAGGGTAGTTCATGGATACAAATTAAAAAGGAGCCTGAGGAAAGGTTATATTCACGGATACAGATCCCCAGCCTCATACCAAGAGCCCTCTGTGCATCCCTCTTGTTCATTTATCTGTTTCTCTCCATGCAGTGCACTTCTCAGAAATCCACTTTTTGGCGGTGGCCATTGGGTCTGCTTGTGTTCTGATGATCATTGTGGTGATAGTTGTGATTATCTGTCGACACCATCGGAAGAAAGCGGAAGAGAAGAGGATCGAGGCGGCAGACACTGAACTGTAAGGACAGAGGAGAGAGAGAAAGGCTTCTGGGAAAGTTTGTCAAATATATAGCTATTCTGAATCATTGGCTTGGACCTTACACTAAGCATCTACAGTGCAAAACTACCAGCACAATTAGCAGTAATTGGCTGCTTACTTGCAGTCACAACAGAGCCCCGGGATGAGCAAGCTCTGGAGTCCTCATTTAGTTCTTACCCTTCATGGTGGCTCCTCACTCAGAGAAGGATCTAGCTGTTGTGGTGGTAGTTGGCAGATGATCACTCTGTTCTTTCCTCCATGAACCTGACATGGTCACCGTGCATGTAGGATGCTTATTATCTTATCATATAACTTCTTGTTACATGTTATGTATGTTATATGTAACTCAGAATGTAACTCTGCTTCTCGGGATCTGTGACACTGATTTGGGCTTTTTTCTCCTCCCCCTCCCCCTCCACCCTTTCTTTATAACAGTAGAGAAAAGGAGAATCTGAAGATTAGAGAAGAAAAGGAAGCTAGTCCCTTAGAAGACTAGAGGTCTTTGATGGTATATACAATGCAGGTATCTATTCAAACATTCTCTAATTAATGTCTCGGTGTTACTGCAGACTTTCTAAGGCAGTTTTAGTCACAGTCAACAGGCCATGGTAGCCATAAGCAGAAACAACTGAGACCACAGTCACACTTTGCTCGTGAGGAGCCTTCAGAGAGAGACTGACAACTGCACAGGCAGTGGAGACAGAACTCCCTCTTAACCATAGAAGAGATTTCTCCACCCTAGTGTTGAGGATCATTTGTAGGAAAGCCATTGTTGCTGCTTTCCATGACATGCCTGCTTTGTGGATAAAGATGAATTAATTAATTAATTTCCTTTCACCAGTTTTGAATCTGCTTTTTGATTCATTTAATCTTTATTGTTTTGAAATTGCTACAGGAAGACTGAAACTGTTTCCAGATTTGCTGGCTTTGCTGAAGCATTTCAGCATAATTTTTACCCATTCAATTTCTGAGGTCAGCAGTTGCCTCTACTATTTTTGTTTTCAACAATAACCCTGAGTAATGAATCTGTTTTGTTTTTCTTGTAATCCTTCTTCTTAGGTACTTCTAAAGCAGATGGTGAAAGCTTGTAATTTTGGATGCTAGAACAAAGCGAATTACAGACGCCTCATGCTGCGAGTGTGGTATCCCTGCTCAACCTGAAATTCTCGCAAGGAAAGAGGATGACATTAACATAAGTTGTAAATTTCCTTCGTTGAAGCAAAGCAGGAGGAACTTGCCCCATGAACAAGGAACCTTCCTTAATCTTCACATCTGCAGAATGGGAAGAAGGCTGCTCTGAAGATGAAAAAATGCCAAAAAATTTGAACAAAATGCCAAGATAGCTGACTGAACAGAGGTTTCCAAAGTGTCTGAGTAGATGAACTCTTGCACCTTAAAAATTGCAAGGTGCATCAGTGTTGCCCTGTTTTTCCTCCCTCAAAATCCTCTTTCATGTCACTAAACGGAAGACTGACTATGTGAGGGATCAGAGGAGCAGCCAGTTGCTACAACATACTTTAAATGTCTTTACTACTTTAAATGGGAAGTATTACAGTTTGGGAATGTATGCTGTTTCTTACCAGGGATAATGTTTACCAGTGGGTGTATTTTTCATATTGATCTCTTGCAGCTTCAGTAGGCTTTGTAACTACGGTAGCTGAGGATACGGTCTTCTGCTGCACGGTGTGCGGCCACGTGCTTCGGCAGCTCCTCTCCTTTTCCCACTCTTGCTCTGCCGGCACATCCCAACTCTGACTTCTGTTCCCCTCGGCTCTCCAGTTCCGCTCCCCGCTTCCCTCAGAGGGAGCACACCACTGCCAAGTGGGACGCTTCTTTCCCCTGCTCAGCAGCCTTACACCCACCATTGTGGGTACCCCGAAACTTTGGCTGGCAGCGGCTGCTGTGGCTCAAGCTCAGAGACTGCCCTCAGCAAGTGATGCTGCGGTGGTGCTCTCTCCTGCTGCCGTCCGGTGTGGCAGCAGCATTCAACAGCTCTAGCATGGCATCAGGCTTCCAACAGCAGCAGTATCCCGCTTCCTCCGGGTGCCATTTATTGCCCCTTAGCCTCCCCATGCTCACTTAGCACGTGCCTGTACTTCCATAGACTTAATCTGTCTAAGGCAAACAAAGCCCCAAATCACTGAAACCACAGAGCTGTTACGGTATTTAACCAGCACCAAATCAAAATAGTTTTGATGGGCACTCTGCCATTGTTTCTAACCACATCCTGGGCTGCATCCCCAGCA
>VYXH01009916.1:233994-246013 GCA_013397275.1 Burhinus bistriatus | reverse complement strand
TGGGCCGGAGCGCTGGAAGCGGCGGGAGGGCTGGTGGTGGGCTGCGAGGGGAACGAAGCCCCTTCGGCAGGGCGCGGCGGGCAGCGTTCCTTCCCTCAGCCCGCGCCCTGCCCGCTGCTCGCACTTGAGACGCGGGCACCTTCGTGCCGTCTCTGCTTTGCTGAAGTCCAGCTGGCTGCTGCACTCGGGTTTTCCGGGCTTTCGGCTGGTAGCAGGAGGAGCGTGTTGTCAGGCCCCCTACGTTTTATATTGGTAGCTGAGGAACAGATGTGCAATGCCAGAAACTTGCCCAGGAACTGGCAAATCTGAATCGAAATCTGCTCTGGCTTCTCCTGAGCCTGCGCTGCGCAGGAGGCAGCTGTGGCAATTGGAGCCGAACTTCAGGCAGGGTGTCACCGTGGTAAATCTTCATAAGCCAGGAGCAGGAGGTTTGAGAAAGGGAGGATTTGAACCACGCTCCTGCTAAATGCTGGGCAGGCTGACCTCATCCCTGGCTGGAGCATCACAGTAGGCGAATGAGGCAGTTGTTGCACACATTGAAAATAAGAAATAAGAGTACTTGCTGCTGCAGGGTGTCTCTTGACCTGGTGCATGTGCAGGTCAGTGGCTATACGTATCACTGTGGGGCAAGACACGCAGAGCTAGAACTGCCTTGAAGTAGTCTAAAGCTGGCACTTTGCAACTCATCAGAGAGCCAGCTGATTTGGTTTCCCAGCTCTTTATCTCCAAACCTAAATATCTGTAGGCTTCTGGTGGTATTTGCCAGATAAATACTTTAATTGGAGCTAGTTCCATTCCCACAGAGCATAGGTTAGGGAAGCTGTCTGCTTTTCTTTAAATTTCTTTATGAGGGAGGTAGTTACTCCTGAGCTTCAGGCTTCGCACTGTGGTTGAATTGCACATGCATCGATACCTTTGGGACATCATCACTTCTGTGCCTCACAGATAACAAGAATCTAATCCTTGTCTTTTGTGCTTATTCCATCAGGCGTCTGCAATGCTCTTTCCCTGGAAATTAAAGCCAGTCCTAAAGTGCGAGCTTTTGTTGGTGAACAAGTATCGCTGAAATGCTCGTTCAAATCCAGTTCTCCCATCACTGAGAGCCTGACGATAGACTGGACATACCGGCCTGTCACAAGTGGTCAGATGGAGACAGTAAGTGGAACAGGGAGTCTTTTTCTAGTGGAGACTGACCAGGCCTCTGTGCATGCTGAAAATCTGATGATATTTTTTCTGTTTACCTTGCTGTGTTTCTTCATCACTTTGGGGTTTGGGACTCTCATTGTCGCCTTCTTTCCCATGTGAAATTGCTTTTTAGTGTTCTTTGGGCAAAAATATTTTATGTAAATGCATAATAGCATGCTGATGATAAAGTAGATAAACTTTGGGTTTTGACACAAGTGCTTCATTGTACGCTGTAGCTATGTATAGAATGACTGTAAAGCATTTGATTGGTATCTTTCCTGAGGGCAGCTGTACATTAGTAGTTCTGTTGTGCAGTCTACTGCTGATATATCTTGGAGCGGTAGAATATGTATGCAATGACAGTCTGAAGACAGTGATGATGACAGCCTCTAGGTTTTATGGGCTGCTACTTGCTGGTTTTGTTGGCAGCATTTTGAAATCTAAGCATAAATACGTGAGTCTGAAGGCCCACTGGAAATCTCTCATTCAAGGTGGAAACAGGAAATGCACATCTTCACGGATTATCAGTGACTGCTGCTGCCTGAAGAGTTGGAACTCTTAGGAGTGTCCTTGTATCTGAAACAAAAGGGTGCTGCTTCTATGAAGTGAGGTCTGCTAAGTCTCTACTCGTAAGACAGCAAGGGCAAAAATGCAACAAGCAAAACCTGAAGAACTGCAATGTTCTGTCTTGCACGAGCCGAGAAGCCTGCTCTGCTTCTCAACTGGAGATCTGCAGAAGGGAACAAATTGGTCAGAATGGTGATGGTGGCATCTGAGAGCTGAGGCTGGTAGATAAAAGCGTTGGAGATCTAATGAAACGGGACTGACTCAGAATTATCAAATAGGAACTTGAAAAGGTCTCCTGTATAAGAAGTATTCTTTCTGATTTCTTAATGTGTATTCCTTTATGTTTGCAATCCAAAAAGCAGTTTACTTTGCTTTCTTAGATGAGTGTTTTATTGGCACAATTATTGTCTTTGCCTCCTTTTAGATTTTTCATTATCAGTCTGTTCCATACCCAACAACGGTGGGAAAGTTCAAAGACAGGATATCCTGGGTTGGAAATGTTGCCAAGGGTGATGCTTCCATTGCTATCCAAAGCCCAGTGATGAGTGACAATGGGACGTTCATCTGCAGCGTGAAGAACCCTCCAGATGCGTACCATAACATTCCCCAGACGATGCTGATAGTTATGGAGAGGGGTAAGGCTCCATTTCAATAACATGTCCTCATTTGTGTGATATAGCTACATTGCAGCTTTGTCAGGATCTTGGAAGTCTGAGCATCACGTGTGAAATGGGTTCCCTGGAGTTCCACGTTAGAATTGCAGCAAGAGTTACCTCAGCCCTTCTCTCTGAGCTATTGAGAACTATTTATATTTATTTATATTTATTTATTTTATATTTATTTATTTATATATTGAGAACTATATTATTTATATAACATTGAGAACTATTGAATTTATTGGGGCAGGAAGGGACAGAGGAAGCTGTGGTGATAACAGAAATCAGAAGCGTGCATATGTTCAGGAGTTCTGGTCTCCACATATTGCAGCAGTAGAACAAGTCAAACATTTAGGAAATACTGGTCTAAAAATAACTGTCACATCACAAACACTGTTTCTCAGTAATACTTAGTTTCCTCATCTGCCCTGCATGTGAGACCTGCCCCAAATTTGCAGCTTAGACACGCTGATAGAACTATGTCATGACCTGCCTTCCTTTGTAGTTTTTTGCGTATAAAGCACCCTGCTGCATTGAATATGTGATAGGAATCCTACAGATTCAGCGACAAGCTGTTTCAAATCTGCCAGCTCTGTGCTTTATATGAAAAGGCTAGTAACCTGTGTCCTGGATGAACATTCGTCGCAGACTTAAGAAAGCCGTATTTTAACTACTGGTACAGTTGGGCTGCTTTTTGTCTTTCCTGCAGGCCTTTCCTTCCAGCTAACTTCAGCAGCGCTGCTGTCCATTTTAGTATTTCTCCCTTCCCTCATTGTGGTCGTTCTGCTATTGGTAAGGATGGGAAGAAAATTTGGAGTGCTAAAGGAGAAAAAAAAATCTGGCTGTAAGAAATCTTCCATCGAAGTGTCTGATGAGTAAGTTCTGGCTGGAACCTAAAGCCTGTATTTCTACTTTGACCTGTTGAGACAGGCCAAAGGACAGTTTATCCACTGTTCTTCATTTCATAGCACTCAGCGTCTGCAGTTCAGTCACTGAAATCTACTTCTCCATGAGCATAATTTAGCCAACAGTCAGAAAGCTTTGGAAAATCCCCATGTTGGAGCGTAAACCAATTGCTGTACATCCCCCTTTTCGTGTGAGGCCATGGAACTGAAGCAGTTTAGGGTTAGACAGTCTTTCACTTCTGCAATCGGATTTATTTCAGCCTAAATCAGCAAGATATTTTGCTTATGTGGGTTTTATGTTGCATTTTGGTATGAAGTAGCCATAACAACAAAATAAAGTGAATAATGCTAACTGGTTCCCCTGCAGTGGCCTGAGCGGAGATGCCAGGTACTGAATGAGCCTTGGAGACTGAATTCCCTTCTGAACTAGAGAGATTCTGTTCTGGAAAGGTTCAGTAAGGTAACACTGCTACTGCTGGAGATGCACCTGTTTTTGCAATGAATTTGGTACTAAAATTTCTCGCAGAATGGGTTTTTAATACAATGTTCTGATTAGTGGTGTAAGATTGCCAGCCAAAGAGCAACTCTTGTATTCTTCATGGCACTTAAGTCAAATGTTTGCCTTGAGAATAAGGGACCTGACATCCTTTATTCTTTTTGGTTTTGATGTGTAGAGTCAAAGGCTTTTCATCACGATGAAAAGCCTTCAATTCAGCGTGGTAGAACTAGAATTCACAATCCATAGGAGATATAAGTATGTGTGTTGGGGAAGAAGTCCAGCCTAATCCTCTGCTTTTTCTGCAGGCCTGAACATACAGAGACAGACAACTGCTTGGGGAAACTCAGAAACTGGTGTCTGAACTGTGTGGTAAGTGAAAGCTGGTGTTTTCATAAGTGGTTTTGTCAACTTTGGTGTTCAGGGGAGGTGCTAGGAGCAGCAGGCAGAGCTTGTCATAACATCTCTGGATGTCAAAGAAGTGTCCCAGATGGATAGGCTTACAATTCCTTGGTGTTTTCCACTTATGGGCTATAGGGGGTGAGAACTGCTGGTCATACTGTATTACTGGTATGGGAAGTTGTCTTCAGATCCACCAAACTGATTTTTCTTTGGACTTTGTAGAAATCAAAGCCGACATTGTAAGATGAAAATTCAGAATTTTAAGTGCTAGCTACTGTGCTGCGTAGTTTCTTTAAAGGCTCTGCAAAACCAGTTTGGGGTTTGACAGTGCTGCGGTGGGGGATGGAAGCAGTGGTACCTCAATCCACTATATTTCTTGCGAAGATGGTCGTGTGCAGCCTTGCCTCTTTTTTGGAGATCTTCCTGCTTACGCTGGTTTCGTCACAACATAATCCTGCTAAACTCTTGTGGTTTGTTTGTTTTGTTTTGTGAAGTGGTGGTTGTCTTCTAATTCTGCTTGTTTGCTTGCTTGCTTGCTACCCTATCAGCAAGCTTTCTGTTAATCAGATGTGTTGTGCTGGAACTACTGAATGTTTTTGCCACTTGCTGTGCTCGTTTTGTAAAATGTGCCTTTAAGTTCTGTGTACTAGCATTAGCAGCCACAGCCGTAAGTGTGGCACATTCCAGAGTAAGCTCTCTAATATGCCTAATTTGAGAGTGTTTTCATTTTTTCCTGATGTCCTACAGAGCAAGCTTACCTCAGACACACCTTTACATGTTTTATACACAGTCAGGAAGTACGTTAAGGAGGATTTAAATATGTGTTGCTTGATTCGCTATTCTAATGTCAGTGATTTAAAATGTACTAAACACGTGAGCCTTCAGACAGGTGTGTGCTGATGGTTTCTACGCTTTATTAGATACAGAATGAAAAAACGAGCAATTACGCAAATTATGTATGAAATATTTACAGTTCTACATAAGACACAGCAGTTACAATGCAGCAGTACTAAGAAGAAGAGTTTTGAGAGGTGCAGAAAACAGAAAATGCTTTACGGCAAAGGGAGAGTTGCCATGGGGTATGGAAAGGCTGTTGCAAGTGACATGCCGGGGAGCAGGGAGGCACCATTGCTTTACTGCAGGTGGAGAGATGGGAGAGGATGAGAGCCCCAGTTGGGTGAGACAAATGTTGCCAGACAGTTGGAGACTTTAAAAATTGAAAAATGTCTTCTCATCCTTTGAGAGCAGGCAAATTTGAATGCTATAATTCTGCTGCTTTCATACTGAGTATTTTGTCATGTGTTTGATACTTTGCTCTCTGATATCCAAATATTTAGCTTACCAAGTCTTTGAACATCCTGTCTCATTCACTTTAATGATTCTACATTTTTGAGGTTTCTGTAATGTACTTTTTCACACTTAATATGTTACCAAATAATTAAAATTGCAAAGCTGGTGAAAATCTGTTGGGACTTAAAACGGCTGGAAAGTTAGTGAGATTTCCCTAATAGAGCTGTTATGTTTGAATTGCTTTCAAGTTGAGAGCTGCAGAGCTGGACTGTGGGGGCGCCATCAAATGATTACTGTGGTTAAAACAATAGACGATGGGGATCTGAAAGTAGGTGGTTGCTTGTAGCTGAGAAACAACAACTTGTGCTGCTCCAGACCTCCTCTGTAGGGCTTGTGGTGCTTTTTAAGAGGATGGCTGTCTGCACTTTATGCTTTGTCTTTTGGTTGAGCTTTAGCTGCTACTTTTTTTAAAACACGGTCCACGTGTTGGTTATACAGTGGCAATTTGTCTGTGTATCTGTGATAAGTCAAAAGATTTAGCTGCAAGTGCTTATAGAACTACAAGTCCTATAGCTTATTCAAGCACAGCAGTGTTTTGGAAAGCACTTAAGCTCTTGTCAGAAGCCTAGCAGACTCAAAATTCTGTTGAACTCGTAACTTGGTTCACGTCTTCATACATATTCTCAATTTCTCTCTCCATACTCCCTGTTTAGGACACGGATGAGGAAGACCCATACTGATGAAAGACCAAAGCTATGGATGAAGAACAAAATTACAGCACTGAAAATCATGGAGAGATAGGTACGAAGGCTGCTGGATCACCAGTGCAGATTGAAGGATCTGCTCTAATCTTGGTAGATTGGAAGAATAATGCCGATGGGATAATTCACTTTTATTTAAGAACAAAATAATGACTTTTGCAATCTTTCTAATTTATTGGGGGGGAAAAAAAAAAAAGTCTTAACCTCACTTCTTCAGTGCCTACAGAAACCTCAGTGCCTACAGTTGTATAGCCTGTTTCCTACCAGCAGTCTGACAATGCATGTTTCTTAGTTTACTTGCAAATTTGTTTCCTTTATTATTGGTGACACCCCTCCTTTCCTGCGCCCTTGAATTCAAATTGTCTGAAGCACAAGCTACTCCTGAGTGACCTCAGCTCTCTAAGGTGGTCAGCATTGGGCACTGACAACGTTTTCTTCTCAATTTTCTTTTTTTTAGTACCCCTTTCTTTTTTATTATTTGCCCAACAGCTGCATTACTAGGTACGTCTCCTTCTACTTGTAGAAGTGAAGCACAATTCATATAAAACTAATTTTTTAAAATCAGAAATGCAAATGGGGACTCTGTGTCTGGGGAAACATAACCCCATCTACCTCAACCATTGACTCAAGCAGTTTCCAAAGGAATGTTCTGCGTTCAGAACAGTCATGTTCATGCATCATTACTGCCCAGTAAGAAAGAGTACTTTCTCTTTCACCAAACTTGTCCAATAATGGATGGCAGAGAGCAGCGGAATTCATGTCTGCTCAATACCTAAATAGCTGCTGTTTTCTGCTTCCTTTCTGTATGTGGCATTGGTCAAATAGAGTCTCCTTTTACATAAGTTTTGTAAGTTTACTGTTGACTTTGATGTGCCATTACCAATAAATTGCTTTGTTTCATTCTGGGCTCTGGATTTCTTTATTTGGCTAAATATGGCTAAATGTAGTTGAACTCATAAAACTACCATCCTGAGTTGTTGCTTAGCTATAGAAATTGTCATATGATGATGGGTAAAAGTGTTTAACTCGAAAAGGAACACATAGCCGAGTCCCTCTTTAGCATACCTGCCAATTACAGGTATGTTGAAGTTCCTGACTGCAAAGCAGGTTAGCTGTAGATCTGTGTCTCCAGTTAAAGAAATATATTTTTCTCCTGTTTACTATAAAATAATATGTAAAAACCTTGTGCTTCCTGATGACACAATGTGTCTCCCAAGCAAAACTTTCCTGAGAAAGGATGTTGGTGGGACGTGCAGCCTAGCGGAAGTGGCTTTGTTGTTCCTCTTTCAGCAATAATATGTCACTCAAGTTCTTTATGGATATGAATGACTCTTGTTTTCTGCAAAATGTTTGCCTTCAACTGCAACTCCCTTGCAAACAGTGGGCTAGATCCTGGGCAATTCTTCCTGGTACGACGCTAAATTGCCACCTCGAAGCTAATAGCATTCTGGATTGTGAATGGTTTTGAGCATGAATAAGACTTAACTTTCTCTTCCGTTGCTAGCTGTATGGAAGCTGCTCTGTGTACCATGAAAACCATCGATACTAGGGTAGAGAACAGTGATTGCTGTGGTACTCCAGAGGAAGGGGAAGGATGAAAATACACTTTCAAAGTGACTAGGGGGGGGGCGGTGCCAGCTGAAAGCAGTCCATGCCGTGTATCTTGTGTGTGTTACAAAAGGGAGCAACTGACTGCGCTGTGAAAACCGTGTTGATAGTGGCCCTTTTGCCCATAAGATGCCCGCTAAGCTGTGGTCCCTGACAGCACCAGTAGTAAGGCTCAGCAAAGTTACTTAGTGTCGCTTGCTGCTGACACCTCATCAGGACAAGATCCAGTCTGCAGGAGTGGTGGTTCTTTAACCGGCTCTGATCCCCAAAAACAAACCAGGAGGGAGCACAGGCTGCAAAAGGGTTGCTTCCCAAGAACCTCTCCATTCTTGACTTCTCACATAACAACTGATGAGATCAGTCTGCTGCGATGGAAGGACTGGGACTGAGCCACATCTTGTACCTGTGTAGTGTCTTCTCTTTATGAAGCTGCATACCCATCATCTGCTTTTGGGCATACGCATCTATAGTTGTTCTCACCTCTCCGTACCAGCCCCTTCTGCATTCTCCTTTGTCACTGCCTCAATCTAGCTCTTAACTTCCTCTTGCAAGTTGAAAGTGACCACCAAACTCAACCTGAAATAAGAGACTCGAAACCATAGACAAATGGTAAGACAAATGTCTTGCACGTACAACCTCAAGATGATTTAGCAACTGATTCTTTCAGATACTCCAGATTAGTCACTGAAAAACCCTTCGTGCAAGAGACAAGTTGACTGCCCCAAGCCACCCTAGGTGAGTATTTTTTGCTACAATATTTACTTTTTTTTGGTTTGTTTTTCCTGAGAAGAGAACTAGGGAAACATAGAAGTGCTGAGGATTCAGATACCACGTGCAACAGTAGGAAAATGTGAAGGCAGTATGGTATCTATGTATTTTTTTTCCCCAATCTGTTTAGTAAAGGCAGTTATCCTGTGGAATGATTTGGAAATGTCAGCACTATAATCTGCATAAGAGGCTGGGTGAGTGGGTGCTCTGTGCAGCTGGTGCATGCACAGCACCCACTTGCTGGTGCATGTCGCAGAGGGAGACCCTGCAAAAACATGTGTTCGGACAGGACCAGAATTTCTTCTGAGAAACAGGGGAATAAGTCCAGGAAGGATGTGATGACAACTAAGGACCAGAGCCTCAGTAGCTCAGCTACAAAGAACTTTTGACGTTCTGAGTGTGGATGTCCCAGTACGCAGGCTTCTGTGTGCTGAGGACTTTTTTTTTTTAAGCTGGCTCCTATTTTGGGACCTGCATGGGAGTGATCCTGGGCGGGTGTAGCTCTGCTTGACTTCTAAGGCTTTTGGCAGCATAGCTGGAAAGTAGGATGCTTTGGCCTGCTGCACTGAGATATGCTGCACCAGCTGAGAGCTTTGGAGCTGAGCATGAATTTTGCTGTGTTTGTAGGTCGTGTGTGCACAAGCGCAGGTTGTACAGTAAACTGTGTCATGGTAGAGCTGCAAACAGTGCAGTCAAACCGCACAGCTCTCCCCTCCACCTCCAAAAAACCCAACCCCCAAACGGGTCATGGGTTTTTAAAGGTCAGATTTGAGAGAATTCCAGAAGGCTTGCTGCCACTTTTCAGGATTTTGTTGGTGGAAAGGGGAGGGCAATGAAGGGCAGAGGTGGTTTTACATCACTGACTGCAGGCAAGAACACCATGCACTGACTGGAAAGCCATAGTGACTGTTCCTCAGCCTAGAACAGACCCGTGCGGCCCCCAGCAGCTAATTCTGGGCCTGCAATCCCTGTCTGAGCCTGTCTCGGGGTGTTTCTGAGCTTCCTTCGCTGAGAAAAATGCATTTGGAAAGAAAAAGGAATTAGCAAACGTGTCTGGCCATGTAAAGAGACAGAAGCTTTCTTAGGCGATGAGCAGCGGTGGGGAGGAGGCCTTCCCCATGCCCTGTTTGCACTCTGCAGAGCCACGGTAGCCGTTCCTGCCGCTCCACGGTGCGTGCACGGAGCTGGCACATCCCCTCTCGCCTCCCTGCTGCCCTTTGCCCCTGGCGTTGCCATCACCATCGGTTCTGCAAGGAGTGCCAAGGATGTAGGTGCTGCCCCAGGAAACTTGGTATCCCAGGTCCACAGATCTGTCGCTGTGGCTTTCTGCTCCGCAGCACCGAAGGGAACGGTGGATCTCTGAGAACAATCGGAATAACGGCAGATGTTTACCTTACATATTTACTCTAACCGATTTCATAGTTGTTTCTTGGGGAGAAATATCTGGCACCTTTTCCCCTTCCAAGCCTTACTGAAGCTGGTCTAGAGATCCTCTGACTTGCACAATGGAGGAAAAATGAGAGAAGCTAGCAAGATTTCAGAGATGATTCGTCTCTCGTTGTCTTTCTGTTTCTGCAGCAAAAACGCACATATTGGAAAATGTGCTGGTAATGGCAGCCTTAAATTCAACGGTAATGTGCAGGTTCTCCAAGCAGGAGGGCTTCTCTCAATAACTTCTTGCCCTTAAATATGTTTATCAGTTTTGAATGGGCATAGCTGTGAATCATGGAGCAGAGACACAGCAAGCAGGGTACTGGCTTTTGCTTTCCTGTGATCCACGCGTGAACACTGGCCGGCGTATTCCTGATGATGAGAGCCAGTCCTTCCTCGGGCTGCAGGATACGTCTACAATGTGTAGAAGGGAGATGTCAGCTTTATTTTGAGAGGTGGTGCAGCAGGTCAAACTGGAGAGGTGGTGCAGCAGGTCAAACTGAATAGGTGGCACTGTCTGAACAGACCGTGAAGGGTTCCAGCAGAAGTTCTGACCATGTGCAGCACCCTGGAGCAAGGGCGTTTTTTCTAGAGTAAGGGGTCTGTGGTTTTAGGCCCAAACTTCTCTGAGTAGGTAGTAGAAAAAACATCCCGTTGCTTTCTGAGCAGAGTTAACATCTATGAACATCTCAGCTCAGATGCTAGAGACTCGACCCCCAAACCACCGGAAAGATTCATTACTTAGGGGAAAATGCAAAGGTGCTTCAGGCTGAGCCCTCCCCCCTGCTCGCGCTCTCTTCCTTTCCAGGGCTCAGCGCAGTCTCAAACCAGAGACGTGGCCGAGGTCTGTGCTTCACTGAGTTTCAGGCTCCCAGCTGGGATAGTGGCTAACTTGAGAGGCTGAACTTCCAGGCAGCAGAGATCGCGTCCCTCTTCAAAGAACTGAAGGAAGTCTTCTTCTGACCTTGGGCTTCAGTTTGGTTGCAAGCTGTTGGTGTCCTGCCCCGGGGGAAACTGATGCGTGCGTCACCTCTGCTGTTCTTTTTAGAATAAGATGAAGATGTTGCTGAGCCTGACTCTGGTGCTGACATGGCTGGGTAAGCTGTAAGTCATTCTGGTGGTTTCATTTACCTTCCCTGCTTTCCCCTCTGCCTTTGCTGAAAGACCCATTGGTTCCTCTCTTCCTGCGGTGAGAACTCCTTGGGGTTTCGCAAGCACATGGAGCTGGCAGCAGTAAGTGGGCTCCTGGGTACCAGGGACTTCTCTGGGTTCCGCGTATTCCCTTCCTGCAGAGCTCACACATAATGTAGGCTTCGAATTGCAACGGCATCCCCACATGGAATCCTGTACTTATTCTGCCAGACTCCAAGGCTTTGAAAGAACTAGAACTGCTTTGCCAAGTCTAAGTACAGGGAAGGTTTCCAAGGTATTGATTTTGGCTTTGCTCGAGGCAACTGGCTCCTTTGGTCTTCTCCGCTGGCAAATATTTGTCATTTTCAGCTCCACAGCTGGTCAAGACCAAAAGAAACCTGTTTGGGAAGCTGTAGCACTTTGCATTTATTATTTACAGGGCATCAGACAAGCACTTGGTGCTTCGCCAGAGCCCAGCCCTCAGTGGCTTGTGGACAGAGTGAGCAGAGTGGCTAAGACACCAGGAAAAGTCGACCTGTCTGAGCAGCTCCCCGGTGAATCAGCTCGCCTAGTTCTTGACAAACAAGTGCCAGAGCCTCAGCCGCTCTTCTCGTTGCCAGTGCAGACTCTGGGCTATGCAGGGTTTCTCTTAGGGATGTTTTCTGCCCCCCTTGTTTTCCCTTCCTGCCATACGCTTTGCAGCCTGCTGTGTTGGCAGCTGCTTTGTGCTGGTTATGTCAGCTCTGTGCTCTTTGTTCCTCTGTTTTGTTTTTTTTTTTTTTTTTTTTTTCCCTCTTTCCGTTTTTTTTAAAAACCCTA
>VYXH01009916.1:216984-233893 GCA_013397275.1 Burhinus bistriatus | reverse complement strand
TTTTTTTTTTTTTTTCCCACTGTCCGGCTTCTCTAGAAACCCTAAGCACTAGTTATGTGGCCAGACAAGCCCAAGCCCAGGTCAGGAGCCTGTGAGCAAGGGGTAAGGAAGCCAAATGGGCAGGTTGTGAAAGAGGAACTGAAATTCATGTGAAGTGGTTGAATTGCCCCTGGCCTGGCGCAGATGAGCGTGGCACTGGTTCTCCCAGCCAGTGACTCACAGCAACAGCCCTGCAGGACCTGCAGCCTTTGGCTCGCAGATGCGGAGGGCTGGGGTTGTGCTTCCCCACTTCTGCCTGGCTTGTTCAGCGAGCGCCGCAGCCCTTGGTCTGGCGGCTGGGAGGATGTGCTGCCCCGCATCCCAGGCACGCCAAAAGCAGGGGTCAGGGAGAGGCTTTGCCCGCACAGGGAGCAGGGCCTCCCCGTTGCGCTCTGGACTGGTCAGTGCGGTTAGCCCCAGGCTTATCTGGAGAGGAGATATCTATGCGGACAGGCAGGCTGCATCTGGCCATCCTCCCTGGACTCATCCTGCTGTCCTTGTCCCTGGCAGAGCAATGCAGCGGGTCGGCTGGCTGGGTGTTCACGGAGCCTCAGCTTCGAGCCAGCGCTGGGGACTCTGTCCTGCTGCAGTGCTTCTTCCTAGACCCGGTGGCCAAGGGCTGGACGATGGACAAAGTGGACTGGCTGCACGTGGCAGGACCTGGCACGCAGAAGGTGGGTTGGGACCAGGGGCTGGGTGGTGGAGCAGGGCGCGGGGGCAGGTGGCAGGAAAGGGCGAGTGAGGCAGCCTTGCTGTTCTCTGGAGGCTGTGGGGAAGCCCGTCCGCCTGGCCCAGGCCATGAGAGGAGGAAGGTTCCCCTGTGTGGTGGCGGGGCACCTCCACCGCTCCCCGTGGCCCTGCACCGCAGGGGAACCACAGCGCTGCGTGCTGCGTCCTGGGGCTTTCCAAGAGAGCATAGGAGTGAGCTGGGCTCTCGCGTGCAGCGAGTGCTCCACAGGGAGAGGGAGAAAGCATGGATCTGAGGGCTTTTGAGCAGGGAAGGCACACAGGACAGTGCCCTTCCGCTGGGCTCCTTTCACCTGATGCTATCTGTGCCCTGGCAGGAGGAGATGGTGTTTTATTACTACAGCAACCGTAGCATCTCTGTGGGTCGTTTCCGGGACCGGGCACAGTGGCAAGGGGACATCTCCCGCTGGGATGGCTCTATCCAGCTGCAGGACGTACAGGTGAATGACAGCGGCACGTACGTGTGTGAGATCCGGCTGCTCCAGTGCAGCAGCATCTTCAAGAACCACACAGTGCTGCACGTCAGCCCCACGGGACAGAGAGGTACGTGCCCTATGGCTGCTCCCCTCTCCTGTTGCCCTGTTCGGCCCCACGCAGGGGGAGGCTCTCGGACCTGCCACCACGGTTCTTCTGCAGTAGGGCCGGGGTCCCTGTGTGTATCATCCCCTGCCTTTGTGTCTCCCCAACAGGACGAGGAGCAGCACGCGCCCAGGACGCTGTGGGCCCGGGAGAGACGGGGTTTTCACCTGTGATTGTGGGCTGTAGCTGTGCAGCCGTTGTGCTGTCTTTCCTGGCTGGACTCTGCCTGAGGAAGAGGTACCAATGCTAGCTTTGGGTTTATGGGGCTGACTGAGCAAAGTACCTGCTTGCAGCCTTCCTGCACTGCTCTCCCTGGCCAAGCGCTAGCCTGACCTGCCCCAAGCAGGGCTGCAGCTGCGGGAACCAGAGGGTTCATCTTCCCAGGTAATGCCACTGCCCGTAGTGGGGTGCGGGCTCCTGCTGCCCTCTAGTGTCACGCTGCCCTGGCGGGTCCCCCTTTTGCTCCCAAACCTCCTGGGCTCCCGGCGTGCCAGCAGCAGGGATGGCCTTGGCTGAGGCACATGCAAAGGGATCCCAGGAGAGGGAGGGCAGGGACAGGAGGAGTAGGCGATGCTTCTTGCTGGAGATGACACCGCTGTTGCCTTCCCTCAAGGTCTGCAGCCAACACAGCCCTGGAGAAGACTGGAAATGACGGCAGCAAGAACAAAGCCGAGGTGAGAGCTGAGGCTGAGCTGAGAGGAGGGGAGTGTGTGCCTGCCCTGCCCTGCCCTGGGACACCACCACAACCAGCGGAAACCAAAGAGAGGGAGGGGAGGAGAGATGGCGAAGGCGAGGGATGGGGTGCCCAGGGCTGCAGGGCAGGTGCCGAGCATGCCCGGCTGTGCGCACACCGAGCCATGCCCTCACATGGCTAGCCACCCCCAGCGAAGGACGTGGCGTCCACAGGAGAGCTGCAGGCTCCTTGCTGTGTGCGTGGGCAGGGGTTGGAACGAGCCTCAGGTCCTGCCGTTTCGTTTGGCTTGCAGTTAAGAGGAGGCGCTGATGGAGCAAATGCTCCTGCAGCAGCCGGATGCCTGGGAGCCCAGAGGCTTGCCAGGGGGAGATGGGTGAGGGTCGTCGCTGTCTCTCGTCACTAACTAAGGCTGTATGTCCTTGGGACATGGAGGGATCACTGACATGAGGTGTATGGGGCATAGGGCTGGGGATGCTGAGGGAAGGGATCCCGCACTGGCCAAGCACGAGGTGCTGTGCGCTGGCCAGCCGTGGCCGTGGCTCTCGGTGCTAGTCTGATGACTCAGGTAAGAAGGTCCTCGTGTATTTGGGGACTGCTTGGTTCCAAGTATTCTGATCTCCCTCTCATAGGAAGCACTGTACTCCTCAATCCCTGGAGCTGAGGTACCCAAGGCTGAACAGGATGCAGGGAAGAAGAGGAGAGCCGAGGAGACCTATGTAACCATGGTGAGGAGGCGAGCAGCTGCCCCAAGCTGTGGCTGGGGTGGGCAGGGCATGCAGCTGCAGGGCTGATGTGACTCCCCCCTACATCACCAGCCCCCCCAGGACAACGGCATCCAGGGCCTGACCCCTCACTCCCCACACCAAACAGCAGCATCCCTTGCCTCCTGCCCATTCCAAATGGGCCCCGATACCTGTGGCAAGACTCACACCCTGTCCCTTCCTCCTTGCAGCGCCCCTCTCCCTTCCAGGAGAACGGCATCTACGTGGAGCTGGCCAAGAGGGCAATCCCAGCAGAATGGATGGGAGCAGGGAGACAGGGGGATGGACAAAGCGAGGAACCCAACAGCAGATCAGAGGCAGCACTTCCCTGGGCTCCAGAGGGGAAGAAATAGCCGTGCTGGGGGATGTAAGCCCCTTAGCCAGCAGGTGTGTGCCAGGCATCTTTGTTCCTTTGGGCAGGCCAGCATTCTGCGGCTGTCAGCCCTTCCGCTAAGAACCGGTGTCACTTCACTGCGTGGTCCCTGCCAGAGCCACTGCTGGGGCACGTCCCACCCCGGCTCTCTGCTGGGGGACCAGGGGAGACATGTCTCTCTGGCTCTTGTCTCCTGGTCTCTGGAGGGGGGCACAGCAGGCACAGCCTCCACGCTCTAGCTTTCATCCTGGTCCATGCAGCTCCAGGTCCTGACATAACGATCCCTGAGAAGCAGCCTGGCAGGGGGACAAAGTGGGAGATGCAGCGGGAGCCGTGCAGACATGCCAATGGTATCTTCTCAAGATAATAAAACTCAGGGAGTCTAGCCTGTTCCTGGCTTCCTTTTACCTCCTGCTTAAGCGTGTGATGTCCAAGTGTGCCAAAAACTGCCTGGGCCAGGGCCTGGGTGCCCCTGCACCCGCCTGCAGCCTCGCACACGGTGCCCATGCCTGCCCCGCTGGCTCTAGGGAGCAGTGAAGCCAAATGGGCCCCGAAGGGAGTCCCTTTGCAGCAGGAAGGGCCCTGCTTGGGCTGTACTGAGCCCCCCTGCTGCCCTGGCTCTGCAGGGGATGGAGGGGAGCGGGGTCTCCCACGCACGTGTGCTTACACGTGTCTCCCGTGCACCAGCTGCGCTGCACGGGTGAGCACCTCCGCGTCCGCCCTACACCTGGGACTGGCTGCCCTGGCTGGGGGCAGTCCAGCAACCCCTCCCGGGCCTCTGGGGCAGCGTCTTGGGGCGTGCTGGCTCTTCTCCTGCACTATATATAGATGTTTGACACCTCCAGGTGCAGCGCTGGGAGCCGCTGGGGACCACCTCCCACCCGGCTGGGCTAGATAGGAGACTGCAGCACAGGCTGCTCCGGGCTGCAGTCCTTGGTTTCACGTTGACACCCTACTCTCTTTTCCTGGATGAAGCCAAGGAATGGGATTACAGGGGGAACCAGCAACCAGAGCTGCTTTTGGGGTGTCAGGGGGAGAGGTTTACGTGCAACCTCCGCTGCCTTTGCAGGGTTGCGGGACCTGTTCCAGCAGAGCGGAGTGGGCTTTGCCTGCCCAGTGTGGGTGGGAAACCGTGCTGCATGTGCAGCGAGTGTGTTTGCTGAGAGGGTTTCGTGTGTTCACCCTGGGCTCTTCTCTGATGCCTTCTCTCCTGGCTGCCCCGTTTCCCCTCCTGAAGCTGATCAGGTAGCAGAACACCTCTGCGTCCCTCCTGCCTCCCCATTGCCCCATCCCTTCCTCCCCAGAGCTGTGGTGCGCAGGAACTGAGATGTGCTCTGGCTCCAGGACACCCCTCGCCTTTCACCCGAGCCCTGCTGCTGCAGCAAACCCCTCCATCCTGCGTCCTGAGGCGTGAGAACAGGGTGGCTGAGCAGCTGCTGTCACTGGCTTTCTGGTCTCCGAGGTCATGTGTTGTCTCCTTCCCGCACCCGTCTCTGCAGCCTGAATCCAGCCTTGGAGTCCATGGCCCAAAGGCTTCCTTGACCGATGGTGCGAAGGGGACCAAAGACCTTCTCTAGCCCTGCTGCTGCGGGGCAGAGCATCCCCGTCCCAAGGATGAGGAGAGGGTGTTGCCTCGGCATAGTGTTCTGCTGGGGAAGGCGGAAGGTGCCGGGGGAGTCCCGCACCCCTGGCAAGCGAGGGGGCTGCCCTCACATCAGCGTGGGAGCAGGCAGGCGCTCCGGGAGCGCTTCTGCCCGTTGCAGGCTGCCTGCCCGTGGCCATGCCTCCACCTGGGCATGCTGGCCGGGCTTCTGTGCAGGCTGCCTCCTTGGGCCCCTCTGCTCCTCCCAGGCCAGATCAGCCCCTCTGCCTGGCCTCAGGAGGGCATTTCTGATGTTGCTGGGCCCAGCTGGGCTCTCGAGAGTGGGCACCGCTGCTGTGAATGGTGCTGGCCGCCAGCCTCCAGCAGGGCGGAGGTGATGCACCTGCACGGCCCCACTGAAACCAGGGGGCTGCAGGGGCCCGCGGGAGCCCCCAGGGTCAGGCCTGCGCTGGGGGGCACTGGCTGAGTCCCTCGGCTCCTGGCCTCCCGGGGGGGAAGAGGAGCCCTGGGCGCCGTTTGCTCCAAGGGTGATTTTGCTCGGCCAGAGGAACTCCTGGCAGAAACCTGCTCCTCGGCTGCCCTGGGCTCAGCACGCTGCAGGAGGTGGTCCCTGACCCAGCCCATGCCCAGACCACGCAGGCAGCAGCACCAGGAGCGTTCGCCTTCTGTTCAGGGGAAAATTTTTCTGCCCTCCCGCTTCCTCTGCTGAAATCCGCCAACCATAGCATTTACGGATTTTTTCAAGCCAGCTCCGCTCCAGCCAGCCATATTGGGCTGTGGAAATAAAGCGGCTCTAATGTTATATGTCACCTGCACATAGCCCGGGCGTTCGAAAAAAGCAAACCACCACCACCACCACCAAAATCCACACCAACACCAGGTCCTCTCCATACACAAAAAGTCCTTCAAAATGAGCCCGGAAGCTTGGCTCCCGCAGCCCACCTTGTTCCTCACTGGCCTCAGCTTGCTCCTCTCGCTGGGTAAGTGTCGCCTTGACCCCCTTGCATGCGCCACGGCTGCCAGGGGAGAGCACCCAGGCTGGGGAGAAACACCCTCTCTGGCCAGGAGCCCCCTCCCCACATCCCAGCCCCGAGAAGCCCCTCCTGTCCCTGGGGAAGCAGCGAGCCAGCCGGAGATGCTGTGCCACAGGGTCGGGGACGGAGGTGGTCCGAGATGCACCCTGCCAAAAACCCGCCAGGAAGGGTGACCTGCTTTTAGGCAGGATGGGGGGGGTGGGGGGTATGTTGCAACTGCATCTTCTCTTAAGAAAAGCCGTGCATCCTGCTTGCTGGAGGTTTCCTCTAAGCGCGAGGCTGTTTGCGTGCCAGGCAGGGCTGTGGGCGGCAGTGGGGAGAGGGGGCAGTTCTGGTGGGTGGCTGGTGGGCTGCGGGTGGCTTGTGACCGTCCTTTGGTGCCTGGCTGCCTGCTGGGGCGGCGGGCTCTGGGCTGGCGGTGCCGCATGGAGGGGGGGTGTGTGTGGGGGGGAACTGTGGTCTCTGCATTTCTGCCCTGCCCCGGCGCCAGCAGCGTGTGTCAGCAGGTTTGGGTCTGTATCGATTGGAAACAGGAACGCATCACCTCTTTGAAGTGCTGTTCACACTGTCCCGGAGCTCCTGGTGGGCTGCCCCTGCGTTAGGAGGGAGCCTGGGAAATGGAGGATAAAAAGCCCAGCAAGGTCTGCTTTAGAGGCTGCGTGTAGTTTTACCTCCCAAGCCCTGGGTGCAGGGTGTAGCGTGACAGAGCGTTTGGGAGGGTGCGCAGCACCGAAGGACGCAGCCCGGACAGCCGGTCCCAGGGATTTTAGCGGTTTCTTTCCCTACCTCTGTTGTCTCCCAGTGCTGGGTGCCCGGGGCCGTGGCAGAGTTTGGACCCACGCACACAGGTGCTCCCATGGCACATGCCTATGGCGTGCTGGCTGCCTGCGAGGACCCTCCGCCTGCGGTGCGGTCCTGCCGTACCAGGTGGCAGGACAAAGCCCCATCGCCGCAGAGCCTGGAAGAGCTCCTGGTGGCATCTCAGCCCCTTGCAGAGCCCTGGGGTGCCCCAAGGATGCAGTGCAAAGCCACGCCACCCCACCACAGGCACACAGGGCACAGTGCGAAGGCCACCAGGCACTCAAGCCAGTGCCTCCGTGCAGGGACCCCTCCAGCCAGGCCTGCTGGGACAGGCAGGCTCCCGGCTCTTCTCTCCCACCCCTGCAAGGTTTTCTTGAACGCACCTAAGGGGGTTGGGCTGCGATGGGGCAGCAAGGCTGGGTCACCGGCTCGGGCCTGGGCGCTTCTTCCTTCCTTGGGTGCTGCGACGCGTCCCCATGCGCCAGCTCTCCCCATCCCTGCATGGGTACCGGATGGAGGGTGCTCACCATGGCTGCCCCGCTGCCGGGACGAGCAGGGAGCTGTCTCCAGGGGCTTGGCCATACCTGGAGGGCACCCCTCTGCCCCCCGAGAGCTGGCTTCAGGGTGCTGCTGGTTCACACCTCGCAGCAACACCCGCGGCTTGAAGCCACCTTATCTCCAGTTTGGAAAAGCCTCTTTTCCCTGGCTGCAGAGCCTGGCTCCTTTCCTGCCCTGCTTGCAGACGGAGCGGATTAGCCAGCGGAGCAGCCTTGACGTGCCTCCAGCTCGGCCACGGGGCTGGAGTCAGGAGCACCTCAGGAAGAAGATTTGAGGGCAAAGAGCAGCAGCCGGAGGGGAGAGGTGAGGTGGTTGGAAAAGCGCCTGCTGCCAGTGTCACTGCCCCTGCCCTGTGGGGTGCCACAGCTCCCCTCTACAGCCTCGTCCCAGCAGTCCCTCCAGGACTCCCTGTCCCTGTGCTTCTGGCGGCTTAGCCTCAGAGTTTGCAGCTAGATGGCTGCACAGGAGCCTGTCTCGGCCCGCACAGCCTCCCCTTTGCAGGCTGGGGAGAAGGTGCTGGACGCAGGCGCTGGGTTTCAGGGGCTGCTGGGGCAGCCAGCAGACTAGGGGAGCTGCGGGAAAGGAGTGGAAGAGGGAGCTGGAAGAGGGAGCAGGGCACAGGCACCCCATCACTGCCCATGCCTCCGGGGAGCCATCCTGCCCTGCGAGCTGCACCAGGTAATGCCCCGTTTCTCTGCCACAGCGAGGCCAGGGTGCAGGGACTGGCCTCGTCCACCCCCAGGAGTGACTGAGATCTTGACCCGGTCATTCCCAGCTGGAGAATCCTTGTGTGAACACCACAGGGAGGGGGGAGCATCTGCATTCCCCCTGCAGCCCCCAGGGGCTGGCCCTGGCAGATCCCAGCCCTCGCCGCTGTAGCGCGTCCTGCTGGGAATGAAATCTGATGAGCGCAGCCATAAATTTCTCCGCGGATGTGGCGCTGAGCCCTGCATGCTGATGCTGCATTCAGCCCTTTGCATAGCGGCATCGATTCTGCAGCAGGAATGCCGTGTTTAAGTGGCAAGGAGTGGGGCTTGCCTGGAGTCAGCAGAATTTAGTGCCGGGCACAATCTGGCTGGGCATGGTAGAGAGGGTTCATCAGCCCTTGCAGAGCAGGGCCAAGGGATGGTGCCAGGGCTGGGGCTGCTCCCCCCTTGTCCCCTCTCACTGCTCTGTGAGGAGACCCTGGTCCTGGCTGGCCACAGCGTGGTCGGTGCGTGGATGTGCCTGAAAGGCAGTCCCAGGTGCCAAGGTGAGCTCTGTGCAGCTGGCCGGCGTGCAGGGTGGGATGGGGAGACCGGCTCAGCCCTTTCTAACTCATCTGCCTCTCTGCTCTTGCTCTCTGTGTTTGTGGCAGCGCCCACGGGATTAGGCATGGAGGTCATGGCTCCCGCCACCATCAGTGCCTTGAATGGCTCTTCCGTGAAACTCTCCTGCACCTTCAACTCCTGCTACAAGGTGGAGAACAAGCAGTTCTCCCTCAACTGGACGTACCAGGAGTGCAGGAACTGCTCTGAGGAGCTGGTGAGTCTTGCTGGGGCTGGGGATCTGCTGAGAGGGCCTGGGACCAGCTTGAAGAAGTCATGTGCGTTCTGTGGGCTCCTGAGCCTTCTCCTTATGTGTGCTCCTGCTATCCGGCCCTCCACTGCCACGGGGAAAATTAGCAACCGACTGCGTAAAGAACCAGCGGTCTGGGCAGCTGCCCTGATGCGGCAGGACAGGCCGGTGTGAGTGGGAGAGGCGCCGTGAGGAGACCCTGTCCCTGGCTGCTGTGGTGGCCAGAGCTAAGCGGGGACCATGCTGCTCATGGAGCTGAGCAGGTGCTGCCCTGCTTGCAAGCGAGCGTGCAGCGTGGACACATTCCTGGGGCAGTATGTGCAGGGAGGGGGATGCCTGGGAAGCACGTGGGGTGCCAAACACTGTCTCACCTCTTCTCCCATGCGGGCTACCCAGTTCCTGCAGTTCCGGATGAAGATTATGAACAAGCAGCTGGACCGCTTTGGGAACCGGGTGGAGTTCACTGGGAACCCCACCAAGTACGATGTGTCCTTCACCCTCAAAAACGTGCAGCTGGAGGACGAGGGCACCTACAATTGCTATGTCCTGAACCCCCCGGACCGGCAGCGGGGCCATGCCAGCATCAGCCTGAAGGTGCTCACAAAAGGTAAGTGGTGGAATGGTCCCCTCTGCTGTCAGGCACCCATGGGTGCTAGGCTGGCTCTCTGCTCTGCCTCATGCCCTGCCTTCTATGATTCTGTTCTATGATTCACCCTGCATTGCATATGCACGGTTTGCTCCCCAGCAGTGGAAGCGAGCCCTGTCTGTTCCCTGTTGCTCCCGCTGGTTGCCCCAGCTGGGGGCTGCGTGCCCTGAGCCTGTGCCCTGTCTCCCCAGAGCCCCCGAAGCACGACTCGACAGTGGCTGTCATCGTGGGTGCCTCTGTAGGTGGCTTCTTGGCCGTGGTGATCCTGGTGCTGATGGTGGTGAAATGCGTGCGCCGGAAAAAGCAGCAGAGGCTGAACACGGACGACCAGAAGACGGAGGAGGAAGGGAAGACAGATGGCGAAGGCAACCCAGATGAGGGCACCAAGTAACGGCCCCCTGCCCTCCCCTCCCTCTTCACCCCTGTACAGTGTGACCCCCTTGATGTGCTTCCCAGAGCAAGGATTTCTGTCTCCCCAGAGCATCCCTCCTTCCATCTAAATCCCCACCCCAGCCTGGAGCAGGGCGCGGAGAGAAGGTCCCCGGAGCCTGGCCGCAGCGGGCAGGGCTGGGGAGGGTGGCTGAAGCGCATCGAGGCTGCCCCTGAGGCTGAGCTGGGACCGGCTTGTCCCCTGCTCTGAGTGCCAGAGCACTGCGTGGGGCGGTGCTGGGGACAGGGTGGTGGGGGAGAGGGGGAAGAACGCGGTCCCCACACACGGAGGGGCTGGAGCAGGGGGTGCCAGGAGGGGCAGAGGAGGGCCGGGCAGCCCTGTGCCCAGATGTTTGCACCTTGTCCCTCTAGAAGAAGAGAGCAGGGGCCAGTGGCCAGCAGCTGTCTGCCCTTGGCGCTGTGTCTCACCCCCGAGGCACTCCTGCTGTGCCTGGGGCATGGGCACTGGTGTACTCATCCCCGAGGGATCCCCGATAGCTGCCCATCTCCTCCTTGCAAGTCCTGCATGCCAGTGCTGAGGGTGCTGCGACAAGAAGCTCGTGCTCCTCGGGGACTGTCCCAGCCTGCTCAGAAGCCGATGGCTGGGTGATGACCATTAGCCCACGCGCTGTCTCTGAGCTCTGCTGGTTTTTGGAGCCGCTAATGGCTCCTGGTGTCTAACGGATGTACCCTTCTGCCTCTCAGGCTATTTTTGGGCCTGAGCATCTCAGCCAAAGGTGCTGGGCTTTTTTGTGCTCGTTTCCTTCTCGGGGAGGGTAATTCTAATGGAAAATGTTCTGCTGATGTACCAAACCAAGGTGGTGGGGAGCGGCGGGGTACGGCTGCTAGGGATGAAGAGCTGCTGGGAGGAAGAGGGGTTTCTGGGCGCTTGCTGGGAAGGACTGGGCACAACTGCGGGCCCAGAGGCAGGACAGCTCTGGAACCCCCGAGCAACCCAGTGATGCGGAAACTGCCTCCTCCAGCCTCCCTGCAGAGCACTGCACAATCCGTAACTGCCGCGGCAATGCACTGCCAGCCTGCAGTGCCAGCTGCCGCCTGCCCCAGCCCCGTCCATGGTCCAGCGCCTGCCTTGCTTGCGGCAGCTCCCTCAGCACACCCCCGGAGCTGCCCTGCATGCTCTGCACTTCGTTATGAGCAGTGGCCCGGGCAGCTCGGGGGGTGCGAGGGCAGGCGTGAGCCAGCAGCGATGCCAGCTGGTCCCACCCCACTGTGGTGCAGAGGGATGCAGCGAGCCCCAGGGCTGGGAACCGGCACTCCTGCCTGCCCTGGGCTTGCCACCTGGGCTTGGGCGAGCCCCTTGCCTCCTGCGCCAGACCTGGTGGGTGACCTGTGGTGGCTGGAGCGTGCGGGGAGCTCGCCCTGGGGCCTCTTGCTGGTCAGACAGGGAAAATGACCTGGGGAAGTGTCCCTTGCTGCACCATGCCCGGGCTTTTCTTCTCCCATGGCAGGCGGGATGTGGGGCAGGAGAGGGGCAGTGCACGGAGCCCCAGGGGACACTGCCCAGGGCCCGGTGACGGAGGTCCCCTATCACCCACGAGGAGCACTGCCGGGGGAGAAGGGAGACCTTCGCCACACCACCCGCTGCCCAGCCACATCCCTGCGCGAGTGCCATCCCGGCAGCGCTGCAGGCAATGCCGTCAGGCCCCGGGGATGAAGGGACGGCCACGCGCTCCCTGCTCTGCCCCCATCGCTTTCTGCCCCAGCCCCGCGTGCCTTCTCCACCCTGCTCGACCTCCCGCTCGCCTGCAAGCAGGAATGCGCTGTGTCTTGCCCCGTGTGGCTTCCCCCTCTCCCGCGGGCTTTCCTGCCCGGGGAGGGCTGGGCTGAGGCTGCCTGCCCCCGCGCACCCCCACACCGGATGGCTTTCCCCGTACAGTGCCAGCGGGGAGCCGGCTGCAGGGCTGGTTCCCCGGGACTGCCTGCTGCTCGAAGCTGGGCTGTGAGCGGCTCCACGCGGGACTGAGCTGGCAACTTTGCGGCCAAAGGCCTCTGACTGTTGCACATGACCAGTCTTGCATCTGCCTTTCATTTCTTTTGTGCACTATCCTTGGATTGCAACTTGCCAATGCATCTGTATGTACATAGCTGTACACAACAGAGAGAGTCTCTACAAATATATATATATACACACAGGAGGCGCTGTTATCGGTCCTGACTATAGTTTTGGGTCTGCGCCTTCTGATGGGTTTCTTTTGCCGAGCGCTGCTGAGTGTAGGATGTTTTTATTGCTCTTTGTACAGTCAAACAAACAAAAGAACAACAAAACGCAAACTTTGCACTCGATGCTTTTGTGCTGCTGCCTGCTGGCGGGGCAGGACAAGGGTCCCTCATCTCTGCTCTGCCTGTGCGTCTGTCCGGGGGGATGAGAAGGCTCCTGTGTGCCCGGAGCTCGGTCCCACTGTGGCAGCCGGTTTGCTTTGGGTGCCGAGGGAGTGCAGGACAGCCTGCGCCTCCGCAGCTCAGTCCCGGGGAGCTGCCGCAGAGCCAGGTGCAGGCAGGGCAGTGCTGGGGGTGGGAGAGTGGCCGCTGCTGCCCGAGTCTTCATACACTGAGATTTCGGGGGTGCTCCGCACGCTCTGCAGGGGCTCCAGCTCTGCTACAGGCAGCTGTGCCCTGCCGAGTTCCCCACCTCTGCTCCGCGGAGAGCCGGGGACGGCAGCGGCTCGGGGCATGGCAGGTAAGGCTCAGCAGGCTCCAGTGGAGCCAAGAGCATGCGCCTGGTGATCAACACCCATAACTGGGCTGCCGTCCGACTTAGCAATCCAGCAACGCTGCACGGACGCGCCAGAGAGACACGGCACAACTGGGGCGCAGTTAATAGACCCGTCCATCAATCTACCCACCGTGGAGACAGATGGGTGAGGGAAGCTCTGACAGCCGCTCTCAGCCGTGCTTCTCCCAGCTGCCCTTCAACCAGGGCCGCCGAATGCCTGCGCATCCCAAGTCCGCACACAAGCGAGGTCTGGCCAGCACACCGTCCTTGCACACCTGCAGGGACTACCTCTTTCCTGGGCTAACGCTGCCTGCTTGCCCTGCCTTACGCACGCCCTGGCGGCCCCGGCT
This sequence comes from Burhinus bistriatus, assembly GCA_013397275.1. Classification (NCBI taxonomy): domain Eukaryota; kingdom Metazoa; phylum Chordata; class Aves; order Charadriiformes; family Burhinidae; genus Burhinus; species Burhinus bistriatus. The sequence goes on along the minus strand of VYXH01009916.1, from coordinate 220,988 downwards.
CACGCAGCCCACTGCTGCTCTGAGCAGCAGGGTGAGGGTCAGCAGCACCGCCGGCCTCAGCCCCTCCAGGTGCCGCCTGCCTGGCCCTGCACGCCTCGCCGTGTGCCTGCGGGGTTAACGCTGCAGAAAGCTCCCACCTCCCGCAGGGCTGGGGCGTACACCCCAGCCGGGCTGCAACCTGTGCCCGGCCCCTGGCAGGGAACAGCTTTGCTATTGCAGAAAGGAGCAGCTCTCTGGAGGACGGCGGCGCGGGCATCTAGCCACCCGGCTTCGGAGGGAGTCACCCCGACGGAGGGCAGAATACAGCCCTAGGGAAAAGGCACAGGGGACCCACAGGTTGCTGCTTTGGGGGTGCCGCTGGGAGAGTCACTGGCAAGAAACTGGTGAGGAAGGCGGGCACTGTGGGATCACGGAGGAGAGCCCCACAGGACATGACATGGGTATGTTTTCATCGCCGCAAGGGACCGAGGGCAGTGGTTGCGACCCCCCCTAGCGCCGGGGCTTCGCAGATCCCCCGGAACTGGGGACAGTCACTTGTACAGACCACAGAAATTTCCTTGCGCCAGGTGGGATTAGAGGTGTTGAAGAGCAAGACAGCAGCTCGGGACATGGCTGGGGAGACCTCTGTCAGTGCCGTGCAGAGAGCCACGGGGGATGCCGGGGTACCTCAGTGGGAGCCCAGCGCCACTGTCCCTGCAATGCTGCCTGCAGCCTGGCCACCCTGCTCGCGGGGCTGGGAAGTAACAAGGGAGGACCTGGAAAAGGGGACACCCTGGGGCAGTGAACTCTGAGGAGCTGAGGGGTGCGAAGGGCAGCACTGGAGAGCTGGAGCGGGGCTGGGGAGGGTCTGGCGGGGGTGGCCTCAGGCTGTGCCGGGTCAGGAAGAAACTTTCTCCTGGGACACAGGACCGTGGCCTCAGTGTTTCTTGCAGATGCCTCTGCAGTGGCTGCCTGGGGACACTGCTGCGCTTTCCCTGCTTGTATTGAAGGGACAGTGAAAGGGGGCAAGGAACCTGCCCGCCCCGGAAGGTGGCCAGTGCTGCTGGTGGGTGCCGAGGAGGCAGCGGGCAGGATGGCTCTGCACAGGGAGAAGGAGGCAGGGAGAGGGGAAAGCATTGCTCCGAGGGAGAGCAGCAGGCAAGGGAGAGCTGAGAATGACAAAGGCAGCCAAGCACTCACCCGCAGTCTGTGTGCCCAGGACCTCGCGCTCGGCTCCCAGCCCGGTGTGCCTGGCCCAGCCGGGACTGTCCTGCGGAGTGTCTGATCACTGCCAGCGCCTCCTGCCCACTGCCAGCTCCCGGGCTGCCGGGCCACCTTGCCTTTTAAAGGTCACAGCCAGAAGACCTTGCAGTAAATATAAGGTGCTGATGGGAAGCTCTGTTCCAGCGTCGCCACCTCCTCCATCGGCAGGAGGGCTCTGCCTGCTCCTGGTCGGGGAGCCCAGCGTCCCCTGGATCTGGGAGGTTTGGGAGAGAGCCAGGGCTCTCCGTGTGTTGCTGGCGGCAGTGGGGCCGGGGCTGCAGGATGCTCCAGGGCAGGATGCCCCCCTGCAGGATGCTCCAGGGCAGCCGGGGCCAGCGCAGCGCCTGCTGCATTGAGCTGGGAGGCTGCAGCCCAACTGCTCTGCTCAGCCCTACCCCACTAGGTACCCACGTGGAGGGAAGTAGGAGCCCTCCTCGGAGAGCAGCCTGGCTTTTTAACCCTCCCAGCTCCATTAGTGCAAGGTGAGACAGCGCCTGTGACCCCCCCGGCAGGCTGCGAGCCAGCTGGCAGGACCCCGGAGCCCTTCTTCCTGTCCCCGCCGGAGAGGTGGCAGTGTCCGAGCAGGGGGTGCTCGCCTTCCCTGAAACCAGAGACAGCAGCCTTGTGCTGGACTCAGCAAAACAAGTTTCCGCTGAGCCGCAGTATCCCCGGGTCCCGTGCCGGACACCTCAGCATCATGCCAAAATCCCAGGGCCAGCTGCTGTGAGTGCCCTTCCCTGCCATGGCACACATCGCTCACCGAGGCCGGGCTGCGGGAGAGCAGAGCCTTTCCCAGGCCCGCGGCAGCAGCAGATGTCTCACAAGATCAGTCGGCCAAGGAGACTGGCCAGAGCTGCCAAGTGTGACAGTTCCATCAGGCTCCTGTGACAGGCAGCATCCCGTTCGGAGCTCTGGGGCCGTGTGGCCGGGAGGGTACAGCTGGCCCCGGGTGCGCAGCGGGAGCGGGCAGCACAGCACCAGGATCGCTGCCTCTCCCCAGCAGGGCACACGGAGCCCTGCCTCTGCAGGGATGCTCTGCAGGGAGATAGTGGCCGCAGGGGCATGTCATCACAGAATAAGCTGGGTACCCGCCTGCCCAGCACACCCGGGTTGCGCCAGTGTCCACAGAAGCCCTTTTGTATTTACTGGATGACCCTCCCAGCTGGGTGGTGCTGCTATTCCCAACCTCCCTGCCTCCAAAAGGATTTAGGGCTCTGCTGGGGGGACTCACAATGGCAGTTTAGCCAAACCCATCCCAACTTTACACACCTTTGTGGAAACAAACTTGGCAGACACCTGAGCATCCCGGGAAGGAGTCCTCCACACACAATGGCCTTTCCCCGCACCAGGGTACCCCTTGTAGGTGTGCCCCCCCACCCCCCCCAATTAGCAAGGCTCCAGCAGATGCAAGTGCTCCTCCTCCTGTCTCGGTACACTGCTTGCCTGGTCGCCAGTGCCTGCAGCTCCACTCACCAAGCTGTATCCGTCACCTAGCCATATCCATCACCTAGCTGTGTTCATCACCTAGCCGCATCCATCACAGCCGCCCGCCGAGACACCTTCTGCTGCATCAGCAGTACTCTCCATGCCGCTCCTGCAGCGCCGGCTGCCAGCGCTGCCCAGCCCGCTCTGCCTGTACTTTTCCTGCCTCGGTTGCCAGCTCTGCAGCCCTAACTCCTCAATCCGCAGGCACAGCTGGCAACCTCTCAGGGTCCCCTGGGATGCCCCTGTGTCCTGCCAAGCCTCCTGCTTCCCCTCTTCCCTTCTGCTTCGTGCTCCCAGCCAGGTGGGAAGGAGAGCGAGCTGCAAAGAGGGCTGGAGGAGTCTCTCAAAGTGCGCTGGAGCTGACCGACTGTGGCATCCCGGACATGCAGGCAGGGCCCTAGGCAGCATCCCTGCGGGCGAGCTGCTCTCACACCCAGAACGAAGCCATGCTGTTCAGGGAAGCCATGCTGTAGCGCCAGGGAGGTGCAGCCTCACCTGGCTCCCGGGGGGAGCTTTGCCGGCACACGTGCCTTGGGAGAAATGGCCAGCGCTGTTCCTGCACTGTGAGCACGGCAGCACCTCCTCCCGCTTCCCGCCAAGCCTGCTCTCAGGATGCATCACCTCCAGCAAATTGCTGCTCTGCGCAGGGGTCTGGTTGTCTAATGGACCCGGGCACAAAGGCAAAGCTCTATCTTCGCACACCGCGTCATCGGAGGCCTCCATTAGGAGGGCCTCTACCGCCGCCTTTTTGGATGTGGTCTGCTGAAGGCGAGGTGTAATGGACACGACGGCGAGGAGAAGGTTGTGGAGACGTGAACTTACGTGCAGCCAATTCTCCCGGAACAAGCTCCCGGTGAGAAAAATAAGTTTTCAAAGTGTTCCCTTTGGCGCCGGGCGGATTCCCCCTGCAGCCTTGCCCATCCGTCGGTGCCGGGCTCTGTGTCCCCTCCTGCGGCTGTAGAGCTGCCTGGTGGCTGCCTTGGGGCTAGAGAGGCGCTGGGAGCCCCACGGGGACGGAGGGCAGGGAGACCCCCAGCCTCGGCCCGTTTTGTGGCCTCCCCGGCAGCGGCAGGGGAAGCCACCAGCCTCAGTGGCGCTTTGTCCCTTTCCAAATCCAGCCCCGGGCCATCCCCGCAGGGACCTTTCCCCGGAGCCCGGCTGGGGGCCACGCCGGGGCCAAACCCCGCTTGGGGGCTGGAGAAAGGGGCAACCCCCGGGGGCCGGGCTGGCCCGGGGGGTGTGCGGGGGTAACAGCCCCAGTGCGGGGGGGCACACGC
>VYXH01009916.1:206650-216955 GCA_013397275.1 Burhinus bistriatus | reverse complement strand
GGGTGGCACCGCGGGCCGCCCCCGGCTTCCAGCCCCCGACCCCCCCCCGGCTTCCCGAGGCGGGGTGACCGTCGCTAAGTCGCCCTCCCTTCGCGCTCAGCTGCTTTGCATCCGGCCCGCCCGCACCGCAAGGAATCGGGACGCCGCTGCTGGGATGAATTTCCCGTCCACGGGCGCTAACGCCGTTATCTCTGCTCTGCAGACGGAGGGTCCGAAGCACTGAGGATAAGTGACTTGTCCAAGGTGACTTCGCAGCCGAGTCCGAGAGCGGGCTCTGAAGTCCTGGCTCCGGCCCCCTGCCCTGCCTGCATCAGTCGCTAACATCGCCAGAGCTTTCTTCCGTGAGCACTGCGGCTGCATCCCGCTTTGCCCTGCGCCGCTCTGCTGCCCTGGGAGCAGGGACCGCTGCTACCTGCCTGCTAACGTGAAAACCGGGGGAATAGCCGTAGGGAAGCAGTGCACGGCTTCAACGCAGCCGCCAGCACGCCCGGCCGACAGGTCATTCTTTTTACAGTTCGTTTTGTAAAACGACCATTTGCATGCGCTTCTCCCCAGCGCGGGGACCAACCCATACTGCAGGGCCGCCGCTCGGAGCATGACGCCCAGACCTGTGTCCGGGGGTGCCTGAGGTCCCCCAGCTGCAGGGTGGAGGAAGGAGTTTGCAGCCGTCCCCCCCTGCCCTGCCGCAGCCCCTGGGGCTGGTTCCGAGCCACCTGCATCAGCCCTCATGCACCGGCTGCACTTCTGCTCGTGTAGGTCATCCTTGCGTTCACGGGCGCAGGGAGCCTTTGCAGCGCTTGCTGTGGGGAAACTCCCTCGAGAGGCATTTTGGAGAGCGTAGTTCTTGAGTTTGTTTTAAGTGAGCTGGAGGCACAAAAGACATGTGAGTACCTGACTCCCTGCAGGATTCGGGTGCTGGTCCCTGGTTGAAGGTGCCTCCTCAGAGTGATGCAGTGCAAGCTGCTTTCGGCATGGGGCTGGCAGTGGGGTGGTAGGAGGGACTGGGAGACACTGGAGACCAGGGTGCCTGGGGGTCTGGGGTCCAGGGCACGGCGGTGGGAACCTTGTGCCACTGGTCGCTCAGGTGGGCTGGGAGCCTGGAGGAGGAGGGGGGAAGGGGAGGGTTTCTGGGCAGGTCTCTCTGTGTCTGTGCATTTCTGGGAAGTGGCAGCGGGCTCCTGGCTGCACCAGGGAGCCACAGCTCAGCTTCTTCCATCGGTGCCCACAGGAAGGACAAGGGCTGGGTGTCCTGTCCCAGAGCACATCGTGCCTGGGCTCAGGCTGGCCTGGGAGCTCCTCTCTTCTAACCTCGGTGGAGAGGAGCCTGGCCAGCCCGCCAGGCGTGGCTCGCGGTCTGTGCCAGGAGGTCACATTGATTTTTAGGGGCGATGAAAGTTTTTATGGCGAAGCCTTCTCACAGATGGTGGAGGCGTCCCGTGGCTTTTTAGGTGAATCCCGTGTGCCCTTTCCATTAGGGCAGTGGTTCCCACACCGGGTTCCAGATGGCTGCAGGAAAAGCGGGGGGCTGCCAGCAGCCTGTGGGGGGAAAAAGTCTTGCTCTGGTCCCTGGCCCAGCTTGGAGGGCTATCGCTGCTGTCGCTGGGGCTGGGTCCTGGGCTGCACACCCTGCGTTACTGCACATAGCTCGGGGGCACTGCGACCCCTCATGGTGGGGGGGCTCGCCCCAGGGGCTCACCCTCGGCGAGAGCAAAGAGCAGGCAGCCAAGGCTCTGGCAGCAGCAAGAGCGGCTGCTCCCCGGTTCCCCTTCCCTGTCTCTTGGGGAAGGCTTGTGCCTGCAGGCATGAGAGGTAGCCTGGAGCCCCCGGCAGGGCTTGCCCTGCGCACTGGAGGTCAGGGCTCTGGCGGTGCAAAGTGCAGCAGCTTTGGGCATATGGAAAAGTAACGGTGGCAGCTGGTGTGGCAGGTTCAGTCAGTAATCTCCCAGCCTCCCAACGTGTGCTTTATTTAGTGGTAACATATCACTTCTGTCTTCCTGAGACCACAGCATGACAGGAACAAGATCAGCCTCCGTTAACCCCACACATTTGATTCAGATTATGTTCATGACGTTATAACGGTGGCAGACAGGATTAAGAGTGTTACAAGCTGCAAGAAATCGTCTTTCCTGTAACAGTCCCCTCTCAGCACCCTGCCTGCTCAGGCATACCTGCAGAGCCAGGCATCCCTCTGCCAAGTCTTACTCCAGGTAGCAGGGTGATTCCCGCAGGACACTCCTGGCTGTTAAGTCCCCTCTGTAGCATCCCCAGGGCTGGTCTTTGAGCCTGACAACGGCAGGAGACCTCCATCTGGTGGGAACCGCTGCCTGACGTTAGCTAAAGCCTCTCAAGCGAAATGAAAAGTGCTTCTTTGTAAAGTTAAATAACTCCCTCCCTGCAGTGCTTGCAATGCAGCACTGCAGCAGGGCCCGAAGCCCAGGATGCAGGGCTCTCGAGCTTGGCTTGGGCTGCGACGTGCCTGGGGAGCTGTTAGCACGGGCACGTGTGGAAGAATAAATCAGCATCTGAAGCGGCTGCAGAGAGACGCGAATCTGAAGCTGAGGGCAGTGAATCCAAGTTAAGGTGTCAGTGGAGCTGGGGACCAGTGTGGGAAGAGCTGCCTCTCCTGTATTTTGCTTGTCAGAGTGCCCAGGGAAAGCTTTGTAGGGGTGGCTGGGTCCCGTTGGTGGCTGGGGTCCGGGAAAGGGGAGGACGATGCTTGGCTGGGTTGTATCACGTCTTGGCCATACCACGTCATACAGGCGGGACGGGGCCCTGGTGTGATGGGGTTGAGGAGCGGGGCTGCTCCCCTGGCCTGGAGCCAGAGCATGCCTGTGCCCCTCGGAAAGCGTTCGTGTGGACGCTGCTGGCCCAGCACAGGGGTGCAGTGCCAGTCCCCTGCGTGGGACCCCAGGAGCTTTCAGGCACGTCCTTGGCTCTTGCAGCTGGGCTCGTACCTGCTCCTCGATGCCTTTCTCCCTGCTAACGGGGAGGAGAGGAGCGGGAGAGCCGCGTTCTGCAGTTTGAAGGTCATCCGTCAGCTACAGCGGGAGACGAAGCTCTCTGCAAGGCAGGCGTGAGGGGGTGCCGCTCCGGAGGTCCGCACAGGCGCTGCAAGGAGTCCGCTGCTCTGGCTCGCTGAGAGCCCTTGGCTGGGGTGGGGGACGGGCGGAGTGGCAGGCGTCCAGGACAGCAATGCTAATTAGTGCTCGAACTCCCTGCTTGAAGAACAGAGAGCTCTGCTTTGCTTTGGGCTTTTCCCCCCCCCCCTTTAAGGTTTAGCTGAGGGCCTTGTGGATAACATTCACATCAGGGCTTTCATTTGCATACTTTATTTGTGGTGATATTATGGTTCCCTTTGAATCTGCGCTGTCTCTGCGGGTGCCAGCCAGCCCCTGCCGTTCCTCCAGGAGCAGGTCCCCTATCTCTGCCGAGCTCTCCTGGGGCTGGGGACAGATATGTTTGCTCCTGCCATGGCAGCCTGCTGTGCCAAAGGGGACGAGGGGTAACAAACCCGTCCCTGGGCTCTGGGAGGGGAGGAGAGCTGGGCTCCTGCCCCCTGTGCTGAGGCTGTGGGGAGGAGGAGGATGCGGATGCTGTGGGTCCCTGGCAGAACCGGGAGCAGGACACAGAGGGGGGCGATGGCTGAGCTCCGCAGCCCCCCGCGTGCTCCCTGGAAGGGGATCCCCGCTGCGGCTGATGCTCCAGCCGGAGGCTGGGCTGCATGGGGGAGGCAGTGGTCCCTTCCATGCACCTTTCTCCTCCCTGCCCCGTCCGCCCCGAAGGTGCACGTCCACAGCAGAGCCCGGCTGGAAGGACCGGGGTCTGCAGCAGGCTGGGCTGTGTGCTGGTGCTGTGTCCTCACTCTCTCCTCCCCTCTCCCTGCCAGGTTTGCACGTCCTCGCCATCGTCTTCGCCTTGGAGGTGTCCGTGGGGAAGACCAACACTGTGATGGCACTGAATAACTCTGATGTCCTGCTGCCCTGCACCTTTACCACCTGCATAGGCTTTCAGGACCTGGTCTTCACATGGTATTTCAACTCAACGGAGATGGTGGGTGCCTCTCTGGGCTTTGCCTCTGTCTTCTTGGCGGGTCCTTTTGTACTTCCCCAGTGCAGACCAGCACTGCCGTTCTCACAGAGTTTCTCCTCTTGCAAGATGCCCATCCCTCCGAGTGTCTCCAGCTCTGGCGGGACGGGGCTGTGCAAATAGGGTGACTGAAATACCCCGGCACACCTGTGCGTTGGGCACAAAGCTGTTCTGGATTTTCTGCTGCCCGTGGGCTCCTTTCTTTTCATAAATTGGCTGTTCAGGTGCAAGTCTGCACTTTGGGCGAAATATGGTTAATTTTCTCCTCCTGCACTTGCTCTGAAATACTAAAGGTTCTGTATAGGTTTGCTTCCTTCTGGGAATATTCTGCTCTTCAACTCCGGAGCAGGAGGGCTGGTTTAGAGCAGATCTGTCCTCGCAGGCTGGCCAGCCCTGCCTGGCCCCAGAGCAAAGGGACAGTCTCTGCCCTGGAGTTCTGCCATCTTTTGTGTGGTCTGTGACATTGCTGCAGGGCAAGTCAGATTGATCTGTTGCTTCCCTGGTGGGCTGTGCGTCCGGTCCCCCTCCGCAGCCATTCCCGCTTTAATGGGGTGTGCCGGGACACTTGGCCGTGCGTGTCTGTGCATGCAGAGGTGGGGCAAGGCACCGGCAGGAGAACTCGAGCCTTTCCCTCACCTGCCGTTGTCAGGAGCCCAGCTGACCCCACGTCCTGCATCCCTGCCTCTGCAGATTTACCACGGCAAGATAAAGAGCAAAGCCTCGGAGCCCTTCCTCGTGGGACGCAACCCACGGGTCGAGTTCGTTGGCTCGACGACCGGGAAGGACAACAACATCTCCATCGTCCTGAAGAACGTGGAGTTCAGCGATGCTGGGAAATACACCTGCCACGTCAAGAACCCCAAGGAGAAGAACGCGCAGCACAATGCCACCATCTTCCTCACGGTGGTCCAGAAGAGTAAGTGCCGGTCAGGGCTGCCGTGTCCCGCGAGTGGCACTGGGGCGGTGGGGGATACAAACCTGTGCTGACCCCACCTTGGCTCATGGTTGTGGCAATGCACAGGGTGTCCTGGCTTCTTGGAGGTAGTTGGCATCCCTGAAGGGCAGGGACTGGCCTCGTGCCCCTCTGTGCTGTGGGCCAGCAGCTGGTGGAGGGAGTCGCTGCTTTTCTGGGTGGGCCATGCAGCTGGGAGCTCCCTGCTCCCCTCCCGAGGCCCCTCAGCACCTTCTCTCCTGCAGTGGTGGAGACAGACAACACTGTGACGCTCATCATCGTGGGCGTTGTGGGGGGGCTCATCGGCCTCCTCATCCTCTTCATGCTCATCAAGAGGGTTGTCCTGTTCATCATCAAGAAGACCCAGGATGGGAAGTGAGTGCGGGTGCCGGTCCCAGCACCCTTTGGCGGGTGCTGCCGTGGGGCAGGGCTGCTCGGGACCGGGGTCGTGGTGAGAAGGGCCGGGGGGGGCCAGGGGCTGTCAGCTGGCCGTGTGCTCTCCCCCAGGAAGGAGTGTCTCGTGAGCTCGTCGGGGAACGACAACACCGAGAACGGCTTGGCCGGCTCCAAGGCGGAACAAAAAGCACCACCAAAGGCATGAAGCAGCGGAGCCCTGGCCTGCCCAGCAGCGGGGAGGGTGGGCAGGGGGACAAGCCTTTCCCTTTTGTTTTCTTTCCAAACTGCCAACGCTTGAGACATGTTTCTATTACCCACGTGCCTGCAACCTGCACCGCTTCTCGGAAAAGACTTTGGCTGCCGTGGGAGCTTCTTGTGGACTCGGAATGGGACGCCGCCAGGACAGAGGGAGCCGCCTGCTCTGCTCTGAGCGAAGGCAAGAGGGTGCCGGGTGGGCAGGGAAGGGGCTGGGTGCTGGAGGGTACCCCAGTCTGCAGCTGTGTGGGTGCTGTGCCGCATACACTGCGCTCCCGGGGGTGCAGGGTGGTGGGCGGCCAGGGGTCCCGGCGTGCCTGGTGGGTAGAGGCTGCGAGGAGCTTGGGATGTCTTGTCTGACTCTGGCGATGCTGAGCTGGGGTGGGCAGGAGCTGCCTGCCTCATGCAGAAGGCTTCTGGAGCAGAGCAAGGATGCACGAAACTCGCCGTAGAGATAGAAGCTCCTGCCTGCACTGCATTTCTCATGGATCCGGTACAGGAGGAAGGGAGGAAGCAGGGCTGTCGTGATGGGGCTTGGCTTCAGCTCTCCTGTTAAGCACACTTGAGAACCAAATCAGTGAAGGGCCCGTTGCTGTCAGGGCTGTCATCTCTTCCCAGCAGGGGCTGGGCGCCACACTCCTGTGCGGCAGGCTGGCCCCAAAGTACCTCGGTTCCTCCCATGGCAGGGCTGGAGGGACCAGTGGCCAGGGCTGGCCATGTCCCCGGGTCACTGCTGGCAGGAACACGGCGCGGTGAAGCTCCACATTTCACACTCGCTTTGTCCCTTGGGCAGGGCCATCCCCCGGGAGCAGCCGGGGGCTTCTCCCCCAGCCAGCCTTCTCAGGAGGCGCTCCCTGGGTTTGTGCTGCCGCCGCTGCAGCTCTTGCTCCTCCTCCCCTCTTTTTAAAGCTTGGCACTCAGAGCAGCGATGCTTTCGATGCTGACTTGCCAAGGCTTAACTCGTTACATGGATATTTTTTGTATTAGACTCCAGTGGGAAAACGGCTGATTGCGTTTCCCTTTCACCCAAGGAAAACTATGGCACTCCATCTGCGATGCAGGGAGGGAGCACGGTCGAGCCCTGGCGAGGGGAGCTGGGCTAGGGCTGCGCCAGCCCACTCCTGGGCCTGCCGCTGGCCCACTGAGTGGCCTTGGGCAAGTCTCTCTGCCTCTCCATGCCTCAGTTTCCCCATCTGTAAAATGGGGATAATAATACTGCTCTACCTCACAGGGGTTGTTGTGAGGCTTCCTTGGCTAACATTTGTAAAGTGCTTTGAGATCCTCGGATGAGGGGTGCCACAGAAAGCCAGAGGGTCTTTGCAAAGGGTGCCCGCAGTGGGGACTCAGGCAACCCAGCCCCCTTCCCAAGGGCTGTAGCAGGATGCGAGACATGAGCGGAGCGAGCTGATCCTACAACTGAGGTTGACAATGTCCTTTACAATGTGATTTGTTCCCTATTTCTCCTTTATTTGTCGGTGTCTGTCAGTGAAGCTGCAGGACAGGCAGCTCCCCCGTCCCCACTTGAAATTGGGAATCAAAGCTGAGCCGTGGCTTCCCTGGCTGTGGGGGCTTGCACCCCAGCAGAGATGCCGGGGTGGAAGGTAGGCAAGGATTTGGTGGGCAGGGCAAACAAGGAAAGGTTAGGTGCTACCTTCTCTGGAGACTGTTGTGGGAGAGGTCAGACCCCACCTGCCCGCTTGTGGGGGCGGTGGTACGGAGAGCACCTCGCAGCCTTCGCCTGGGTGCACGGCTCGCTGGCTGACCCCGGGCTGGGCTCAGGGCACCCGCTGGAGTGGGGCCGTGTGTTTGGGACAGGAGACAGGTACAGGCACCTGGCCCCAGGCAGGTTTCCTTGCTTAGACGGGCAAGTGGGAGTCGGGTCCCTGGGATCCCCGTCCCCTCTCTGAGGATCTGTGGGACCCTCAGACAAATCACTTGACTTCTCTGTGCTTCAGTTTCCCCATCTGTAAAATGGGGACAGTAAATCTGACCTACCTCACAGGAGGTGTGAGGCTCCCTGCATCGCTTTGCAAAGTGCTCCGAGATCCTGAGGCGAAAGGCACTCTGTAAACGCAAAGTATTGTTAACATACCATTGTCACCCATGAGAGTCTGGGCAGGAAGGCGTGAGACCTCCCAGTTGCCCCAAGAGACCCCCCAGCCCATCCTTGGAGGAGACCTCCTGTGGGACAGGACAGTGAGGGGAGGAAGGGATTTTTTTAAAGAACTATTTTTAGCTGTCCTAACCTGTTGGCCTTTTTTTAGACGGTATCTGGACAGAGTTCCACTTACCACAGGATATGCAATGCTGTACTATGCATGGATTACTCCTCTGGCTTGACGGAAAATTCAACATAACCAGTTTTTGAAGTGTAACTCTATACGCATATGTGTGCGGGTGCTGTACGCAGCGCAGGGAGAGCGGGCTGGCTTGGGACCTTGTGCCAGCTCCTGCGGGGTCCCTGCTGTCACAAAGGCTTTGGGGGGTCTGCAGAGGCTTTCCAGGGCATGCGGGGGAGAAGACCCTGCCGGAGGTGCGTGCTGCGACAGACACATATGTGTATAAGCATATATAAATAGATGTAGGAGATAACCTGCGAATAAACACAGGATGTGTGCAACATGCTGTGTGATGACTTCCAGCACATTTTTGCACTGTAGAGGTCTAGTTAGCTTTGCCTTGAATGAAATAAAGTTTATGTTTACTAGAGAAACTCGCTCTAGTTCGGCTTGCTGTGGGTGTCCATTTAGGCTTGCCGTGAACCCCCTGGGTGCGCACGCTGCATTGCAAGCCCTGCGTCGAGGCAAAGAGCAGCAGCGTTTCCCATGTGTGCTGGGTGCGTAGCTGCTTCTCCCAGGCAGGTGACTGCCGATGCTTTGCCCGCATCCTGCCGCTCCCTCCTGGACACCCAGGGCGAGGGCTGGCTGCTGCTTCCCAGCGCCCATGGCTGGGCATTGCCCACTCGAGCCCAGGGGCTGTGGGTGCCTGGAGCCAGCCCAGCGTGGCCCACGGGATGGGGGTGTAGTGCCGCCTTTGGAGGGGCAGCGTTTTGGGGTGCCTGGGGGTATTTCCCAGCGCAAAAGGCTCTCTTGAGCGCAGCTGCCTGGGAAGCGGGATGCCTCCCTGCCACGTTGCACGGAGAGGCCCTGATTTCTACTAGGGCTGAAGCTACGCTAGAAAAAGTGGGTTAAAAATAATGCCTAACGTCCCTGTTTGTTTATAGGAAATTAAACTGACCCCATTCTGATCAGCTTGTCTGACTGCATGGCCGAGGTCCATGCAGCACTTTCTTCCTTGTGCACAGGAACAGCTCGTTCACAAAAGCCTGCAAATAAACCCTGCCTTGCACTGGGCAAAGGCTTTCGGCACATAGTACGGCACATAGTACAGGGTGTTGCCAGAAATATCCCTGCAAGCAAGAGGGACAAAGCCTTCAGAGGCTGTGTGAAAAAAAAAACAACAACAACTTTCTTTTAATGGGGTTACTCTACAGCACAAACATCATTTCTCTCTGTATAACAGTAGTGAGCAAACAGCAGCTTAGCCTCACAGGAGCCTTCCTGCCGCAGCAGGATCGGCAAAGGGCAATAAATTAATCTCTCTCCGGAAGGGAGCTTGAGCTGGTCAGATTCCTTCACGGTATCGGTGGCCGTTGCTCCGAGCCGCCCTTTACCTCCTTGGCTGGCCTCTGGCGTGCTAAATCACAGCCTGCCAGCGAGGATTCGGGAGGCACCGCTCACCTTCCGTGGCTTGAGATCCATTTCCCAGCTGCTGCGGGAGCCGAGCCAGCCAAGCGCGTAGGTATGGAGAGAGAGGCTTGGGGAGAGGGGAGGGAACCGTCCCGGCAGGTCTCAGAGCTCCGACTGGAAGAAGAGAGAGGGAGAGAAGCGATGGCAAACTTTGAAGGGCAGCCGAAACCAGGGGCGAAGAGAGTTGCATCTTTAAGGAGCTGGCTCAGCTCCCACGCAGAGATGAAGTAGGCTGGCTAGCCCCAGCCCGAGCCCCAGCCCCACAGCCTGCTGGGGTCTGCCGCGGGGTCCCCACCGCCCCCCCAAAACCTGTGTGATAGAGCAGCTGAGCGTGTTGCTCCAGCGGTGTTGGCAGTACGGCACTGACCCTCTGGACGGCGTAGATCCAGTTGAGGTAGGCACGGACGTTGGTGTAGACGCCGGGTGTGCTGGGGGTCCCGCACCCCTGGCCCCAGCTGACGATGCCCACCACCTGCCAGTGCCTGCCTGCGTACTGCAGGGGGCCACCGCTGTCCCCCTGCGAAGGAGAAGCCATCTGAGCGGCGGCTGAGGACCCCCTGGCCCATCCCCCAGCATGGTGGGGGCCGGTGCTTGCAGCGGCAGCCTGTGGCCATTTCCAGGAGGACAGCCCTTCCCTGAGAGGGGCTATTTCGCTGATGGGTGTAGACCCCCACCCCCTTTCTGGACCAGCCCCCCCCACCTTGCAGGTGTCCACCCCGCCTTGGGGCAGGCCGGCACACAGCATCCTCTCGGTGACCTCCCCGTGGTAGGTGGCCAGGTTGCAGCTCTCGTTGTCTATGAGTTTCACCTCCGCCTGCTGCAGGGTCTCCGACAGTTTGCCTGTGCAAAAGGTGGCTGCTCAGAGGA
>VYXH01009916.1:161609-206606 GCA_013397275.1 Burhinus bistriatus | reverse complement strand
CCCCCACTGTCCCACTCACCGTGCTCCTGCGTGTAGCCCCAGCCTGTCACCCACAGGGATGTGCCCGGCACCAGCTCCTCATCGAAGTAGGGCAGGCAGATGGGCTTGTGGCTCTCTGGAAGGGAGAGGTGAGGAGCAGGAGGTGTCTGGGGAGGCTTGTGGGGAAGGTGCCCCTGCCCGGACTGGCTGGGGCCACGTGCTGGCCAGGCACCCAGCTGCCCGCTGTGTTCTCGGTGAGGCATCGCTCACACGTGGCCTTCTCCCACCGCTGCTGGGCGCCTGGCGAGCTTTGCCTTTGCGAGCTCTTGCTCCGAGGAGGCGTGTGCCACCGCTCACCTGAGACGCGCAGGGGAGACCGCAGCTTCACCAGGGCAATGTCGTTGTCCTTGGGGGATGTGGGCATCGCCTCGGCCAGGAAGACCTTCTCCACAGCGAGGGTGGCAGTGCCCGAGAGGAGGTCGGAGCCGGCCTTCACGCGCCAGCTCTGAACGACGGGGTTGTTCCTGTGCACAGACATGTCTGTTATTGCTCCCCTCTTTCCCCTCCACGACTCTGCGGCGGGGACAGGCAGCAAAGCCCTGCCTACACGCTGCCCTGCTCAGCATCACTCAGCTGCACTGGACCCAGGGGCACAAAGCCCTGGGCAGGCGTGTTCATTGTGGGACATTTAAACAACATGTGGCTTAAACCCAGAGGGACTTAGAGAGCCAAGCCAGCCCTGGCATGTTGGTGCTGGCTGACCACTACGCTGGAGTGGGGAGGTTGCCGACTCACTTGAAGCAGTGCGCTGCCGTCAGGACCCAGCGGGGGTCAATGATGCTGCCCCCGCAGATGTGCTCCTTCCTGTACTGCAAGCTGACCTGCCAGGGCCAAGCCTCGATGGCGGCCGGACTCCCGCCCAGCACGCGCGGAGTCCTTATGCTCTCCCCGCAGTCTTCTGCAGTGGCAAAGCAACACGTTAGCTGCGGCGGTGGGGAGAGAAAGAGCACCCGCTCTGCCCTCCTCCATCCTCGGGGCTGAGCAGGGATGGAGGCTCCCGTGCCTCCCAGGGAGGGGAGCGTGGCCCAGGTGCCTCCCCCAGACCCCGACACTGCCTGTGTCACCCCTTCCTGGGCCACTTGGCACACCCCCTTTTGTGCTCTGTTTGCACATCATCCCCAGGCTTGCCCAAATGGGTTCAGCCGTTCCTTGCCTTCTCCAGCCCACCAGGCGGATTAGTTTAATCAGGTTAATTCATCAGCAAAAGTAAACCCATTCAGGCAGCTGGTTAAGCCTCTCTTAGGTGTTTCATTTCTGGGAGGTTTATACTGGCTTATCAGGAAGGTTAGCAGTAATTACATCCAACTTTTCTCATGCAAACAGTGTGCCAACCGGGGAGGGCCAGGGCTTGGGCCAGAGCCGAGCTCTTGCGGCCACAGCGCCGCACACGGGGCTGTGCCAGGAACGAGGACCTGGAGCGGCACGAGGCCCTGCGTGCCCACAAGGTGCGAACAGCGTCACTATACTTACTGGAACAAAAGAGCGAAACCACCAGTCCGGAGAGGCATTTCCTGGAAGAAGGAGGAAAAGGGCTGGATTCAGCCGGGGAGAGGCTCTGGCTCCGCGGCCAGGCACGGCAGGCTCCCCTGCAGGGCGAGGGGCACGGTGGCCACCTCTGCATAGCACCAGCACTCACCTGCCCGGCTCGGGCATCTGGAGGCTGCCGTTGCTCAGCACCACCTCACGGGGAGGCAGGGGCTGCCCTGCGCCCACCTCCGCCTCCCGGAAAGTGGGGGTGCTGAAAGAGATGGCGGGTGCCGGTCAGGATGCACGCCCGGGGGTGCACAGCACCAGGCACGCTCCCAGCGGGGCACCGATGCTGGGAGAGGACAGGCACTGGTGCCTGAGCACCTCCGGGAGCCTGGAAACTTGGTGGTTTTGGCTCAGACTGAGCCAAAGATGATATAGCCCAGTTCTAAAACTTTAGGGACTGAAGCTTTACAAATAGGTCCTAAATGTTTGCCCATGGCCCCAACAAAGAGCTGGGGAGACAGGGAGGAAGCAGGAGCTTAGGAAGGGAATGCGGACCCTGCGCCAGTGAGCAAGAGAAAGACCCTGTAGAAAAAGGGGGTTCCTTGGGACAGGGACACAGGGATGCCAAAAGGGAGACGTGCCACAGCCCTGAAGGGCGGGGGGCAGGATGGGGGGACTGGTCACTGAGCTCAGGGACAGGAGCGTGCTGAAGGAAGGGAGACTACTCCCTGCTATTCAGGGAGGCTTGGGGCAGGGGACCTCAGGGGTGTCCCTGCTGTTGTGACATCTGGGGCCTGTGCTCAAAGCCTGAATCTCTGACTTTTTGGAGCTGGAAAATACCATCTTGGGCTCAGTCGAGGCTCCTAGAGGGGCTCAAACACCAGAACCCATCTTCTCTCTGGTATACCCCTCACTTAACTCAGGCTCTCCCTTAATCCAGGGCTGATTCCAAACATGCAGAGCTAGGAAGCTGTCTCCCCAAATCCCAGCTTTAGCCAGCTTTAGTTGAATGCAGCACTACAAACCTGCAGCTAGCTCAGGGCAGCAGCACCAGGTGGACACAGGTGGGTGTCATGGAGCTTCATCGCAACTGCAAGGACCCAGCCCTGCCCGCAGCTGTGCAGCACCCACATCCCCCCCAGCCAACTGCTGCTCTCCTGGGGCTTTAAAAGGGGAGCGCGGTGCCATCCACCCTTCCCCAGGAGAGCTCCATCGGCAGAGAGGACCCGGGCTGAGCTCCGTGCCTGCCCCAGGAGGGGCAGCTCCGGTGAGGTGAGTGCACACGTGCTGTTGGGAGCTGCCAGGCAGTCCCGCTGCGTGGGTGACTGCACGTAGGTGAGGGTGAGGTGAGGGCTGGGAGCAGGGCAGGGTGCCCGTGGGCTGGGGACAGAGCAGGGGACGCTGGGCACGGTTCTGTGCTTACGTGGGAAGCTGCCAGGGCTTCTAGCACAGAGACCAGCCAGCTCCTAGGGACGCGCAGAGTGCTCTGCGTGGTGGGGATGGACTGAAAGCATCAGTGCAGAGCTCTGAGTGCTTTGTAAGTAAGCAGAGCCCCGCACAAAAAGAGCTTTTATAGGAGAGGGATAGACAAAGCGGGTGAGGGAGGCATGGAGAAAGCAGCCACGTACCTCCGGTAGCCCATTTGCTCGCAGGCTGCTTTCGCCAGCACCAGGTTGAAGTGGTCGTGGCAGATGCAGGACCAGGCTCCGGTGTTTCTGTTAAGCACCTGCAGGATGGATCTGTCCTTGGAAACACGGGCTGGAGACAGGCACAAAGTCAGCTTTGTCACAGGTGACTTTAGCAGGCGGAGGCTTGCTGCAGCAGCCCCAGCCCCTCTGGAGCTCCAGCAGGGTGTCCTGGACTCACCCCCAGGTGGTGGCCCCTCAGGGACCCACTGGGGACAGTCGGCCTCATCCTCGCCCTCCAGACAGTCCACCTGCCCGTCACACACCTGCTGCAGCGGCACCAGCTTCAGGGGCTGTTTGCAGAAGAAGTAGTGGTAGTCCAGGTACACCTTGACTAGAGGCAAAGGGGGAGCTCAGCGCTGAGCTCGTGCTGCTGGGCAGGCTCAGGGCTTGCGCTTGGGGGCTCGGCAAGAAGGTGGCAGAGCCGGTCCCGGCTGAGCCCTGCGTCCAGAGCTGGGTTTGCCGAGCCGTGGCCGTGCCCAGCAGCGGCAGGAGGAGGGGGGAGAGGAGAGCAGGAGCTGTACCCAGGAACCCGACTGTAACCAGGCAGGCGAGGCTGAGCACCGCTGCCAGGACGGGGAAGCCGATCCGCTTGAAGGACTTGAGCGCCGTGGAGGTTTTGCGTCTCGTGCTGGGACCTGCAACACAGAGGAGCGTGGTCCTGTGTCGCCAGGCCCAGCCTGCCAGCACTTGCGCCCCCAGCTCCCGTGGGCATTACCTCTGCCATTCAGCCGCTCGGAGGCTAAATCCTGCAAACCAGAGGGGAAAACCAGTTACCAAGCTGAAACTTCAGCCAAAAAGCGATTGCCAAGTGGGAAGGGTCTGTAGCAGTGTGGCAAGCTGGCCCCATGCAATTCCCACGCCAAGTGCACAGCTAACATGATCAGCCACCCTGGGGAGGGCAGCCCAGAGAAAGCGGAGGATCAGCTAAGCCTGGGCGGGCACGGAGGCTGCTGTCTCTTTGGCTTTCTTGAGGTCCACCAGGAGGATTAGCAGGGAAACTGCCCCAACCTACAGCTGAGGTTGCTTTAGAACTGCTGGGGATGGAGGCGGCAGCGGGGGGGGCTGGCGTGTCCTGGTGTGACAACACTCGTCTCTGCTGCAACCCGGGATCACCGGCTGTGTTGTTCCCATGGGCACCACCTGTGCAATTCCGGTAACGGGCTATTAATGTTCTGGAGTTACTGCCTTTAATGCACCACAGGCTTAAGAAGTCACAGGCGTTATGAAAGAGGCACTTTCTCATGTGCCAAGAAACCCTGAGTCAAAATACACGTGCCTGCAGGGCTATGCCAGACATGTCACGACGGGGGCTATATTCTTCGGCTGGTCCAGCACGGGGTCAGAAACCGAGTGGCACAGCCCAAGACCTCCCCGACAGACTGCCGGAGCAGCGGGAGAAACCAGCGCGGCCCATGGGAACGAGTGCTCTCAGGGCGGGGAGGGAGGGCTGTGCTGCTGCTAGGACACACAGTAAACACAGCCCCGGTAGCAGTCAGTGCTGGGGAGAGTGGTGAGTAAGGCATTGATCCCACTTGATCTCTTCAAAATTATTGTCCTGCGATAGCTTCTCGTATGAGAGATGCCCGACTGCAGTAGGGAAGGTCCCCTGAGCTGCACCAGTCAGCCACTGCCCCCGTCCTCGGTGGGCGGGTTGGTGCTGGGCAAAGATCAGAGCCCCTTTGGGGGGGTTTCAGGTGGACACGGTGTGTTCCTGTTGCCCGGTTTTGCAGCCGCGCTTGTGCCACGCTGTTGAGCTGCTTCCTGGCAGCTTGCGGTTCGGAAGCGTGCTCCTGCCCTGCTGAGGCTGCGGGAAGTGGCACGCTTGCTTTTCCCTCGAATGCTCGTCCAGCCCCGAGCGAGCTCTTTTTCTTTGCTGTTGGTTCTGGACTAACACGACAGGTAAGAAGAGATTTTTTTTGCGGGGCCTGTACCCAGCATGAACAGAGGTAAGGAAGATTAAAAACACTGCACTAAACCCACAGATGCAGGAGCACGATTCCGGAGAGTTTGGGGTTTAGAAGCCGTTGCTCCTTGGGCTGCTGAGCTTCGGGAGCAGCACACCTTCCCCTGGGCAGCAGAGCACTGGAGATGATTGCGGTCCTTGTCTCAAATGGGAGCAGGGGCCCCTGTGCAGAGGTTGGGGCTTTGAAGAACAGCGGTGCAGTGAGACACGGGACGTGGTTAAGGCTGTGAAGGAGCCGTGCTGCAGCCCGAGGCTGGCAGGAGGCAGCGGTGGAGCCCTCCCTCGCTGGGCCACTGTGTTTGGGCATGTTTAACCATGCACAAAGAGTCTACCGGTGGGATTTTACAGGCAAATGCCAAGCGATTATTCGTGGGTTAGCACGGAAAGATAGCTCGGATGTAATGTGCTGCTAGCTCAGCCGTCGCTGCCCCTTGCCCAGCCGGGAAACGTGTCCGCCTCATCGCAGCCCTGCTGTGTGGCTTGGGCTGCCAGTTTCGGCTGCTCCCCAGCTCGGAAACAAGAAGCGACTTGTGCAGGGGAGGACCAGATCCTGCCGGGTGCTGGTGGGGCTGTGGGCATGTGGCTGTGCCCCAGCATGCAGCTGTCTGGCTCTTTTGAGGAAATGCCAGGAGCCTTTCTCCGAACAGCCGGCCTCATCTGGCACCGATGCCGAGCGTGGGCAAGTCGTTGCAAGCACCCGGCCCCTCAATGGGCTCCGTGCAGTCCCTCTGGTCTTTCTGGGTCCTGTGAGGACGCTGCAGTGCTCCGAGGGGATCCCAGCTCCAGATCAGCTCTGGGGGGGCTCCCTGGTGGCAGGGAGTCCGGGACCTGCCTGGGAGCAGGAGGGCGGGCTGGGAGGGGGAGCGTGTCTCCTGGACCTGCTATCTCAGCTGCCCTTCCCGAGCAGCTCATCTGTGGCACCCAGTGCCTGCAGGAGCCCTGAGAGTTTTGTAGTGCTGGCCTGGCTTGCTCCTGAACGCCACCTCCATCCCCCAGTGCAGCCGAGGGCACGCGGGGCCGGTCCTTCCTCATGCTGACCTCTTGTGTCACTGTGGGCCAGGGCCGGGCATGACCCAGATAATGGGATCCTAACGGTTCCCTGCGGGAACAGTCCCAGGGCCCGGGCCCCGACCCCGATGGCTCCTCCAGGCTCCCCGGCACGGCTGGGGCTCTGCGGCTGAGGGGCACCGCGGTGGCACAGCTGCCCGGACTTGTGCCCATCACATCATCTGGTATCGGGCTCCTTTCCGACAGTGCTGTGCAGGTCTGGTGCGGACACAGTTGGAGGGATGATGGTGTGGTGCTGGCGTTTTTAGTTTTGTTTTTCCATTTTCTTCAGTCCATCAGCCTCCTCCGTTTCAAACAGATTCGCAGCTTGGAGCCGCCCCGGGGGCTGTCTCTCCGTGAGTGCCCGCTTGCTCTCAAAATCGGGCTACAAGCAAGAGCTGCACTGGTTAAATTCAAAACAAGGCAAGAGCTGTGCCAGCTCCTGCGTGGAGTGGAGGCGCGTGATTTCCTGGAGAACTCAAAGCTACCGTAACTAATTGAGCTCCCTCGCTGTATTCTCTGGAAGCATGGTAGGGCCGCTATGGCCAGTCTGCACTCCAGCTGTGCAAATGCCAGCCCACGAGCCATGGAGTCCCAGTGAACTTCTGCACCCGTGCCGTCCGAGCAGGCTTG
Source organism: Burhinus bistriatus (assembly GCA_013397275.1). NCBI lineage: Eukaryota > Metazoa > Chordata > Aves > Charadriiformes > Burhinidae > Burhinus > Burhinus bistriatus. Next base: position 199,763 of record VYXH01009916.1, on the reverse strand, counting down.
GGCAGCCAGCGGTGCAGCCGGACTCTTGCCGTTTGCCCTCCGCAGCGTGCAGCTGAAGGGTGCTGTGGGGCACTGAGTGGCTGTGCCAGCTGCTCCGGAATGAGGGAAGGTGGGATGTCCCTGTGCAAACCCCAGCTTCAGAGGGTGCGGGGTGCTCGGGTGCCCGGCTAACTCCTTGGCTGCAGGGGATTTAACCCATGGGTGTGTGCAGCCGTTGCCCCCGTGCAGGGGGGTGAGTCCCCCATGCCAGAGGGGATGATGTCCCAGTGTATCACTGGTGGAGGGTTTTATGGTGTATGTGGCTGCTCTCTGTTAAGGAAGCCTTTTCCCCCTAGGGAGGGACTGCATGCCATGGTGGCCATGGCTTTGCTTGCAAGAGGCACTGCAGGAAGCCAAGCCGAGCGAGTCCCTTGGGCTGAGCAGAGGCACCGGCAGCCCCGCAGTGGGAGCTGCGCTGAGGTGCAGGGGCACCGGGCTCTTGCCCCGGCATTGCGTTCTCGGGGGGGTGGGGTGTGGGGGTTAAGATGCTCTGGAAGGGCACATTCCCCTTGGCGAGCAGACTTGTGCGACACGCTGCCTTACTTGTCTGCTTCCCGGTTTGGGAGAGGGCCGAGGCAAGCCGCAGAGAAGTGCGGGAGCGAGAGCTCGTGGAGATAGCCAAGCACCGTATCCAACAGCCACGGCAGGGTGTTGAGAGAGATGGGCAAAATCATTCCCTGCCTGGATGCTGGAGGGTGGGGGGGGCAGGCAGCAGCAGCTGTTTTAAGCCTGGGCTGCCTCATCACCGGTAAACCACTCCTGGCAGAGCTGGGCTGCGAGTGCAGCCAGCCGCGGGGTGTGCGGGGTGCCGGCTGCTGCTCCCGGGGCGAGGGACTGGGGGCTGACGTGCAGGGAGGGGACTGAGCGGTGGACGAAGCTGTCAGTAACTCACCATGTTCATCCAGCGCTGGTGTGGCCTTCTGCCTGCAGAAACCCAGAAAATATCCTCCAGCCTGGGACGCGGGGAGGCTGCGGGTGCCCTGATGCCCAGCGAGCCCGGGGCCAGCGATGCTCCCACTGTGCCGCTCTGCCCGCGCTGTGTTAACGCTGGGGCAGGACCGCCCGAGCACTCCTTAAAACCCTCAACAGGAGTTGTGAAACAGGATTTATGATTTGTATTGTAATATAACACCAGTCTATCAGCAGCACCATCACCCGCAACAATCTCCTAGCATCTGCCACCGGAGGGTGACTCACCTGCAGAGCTGCTGTCACAAAACAGCTTATCAGGAGTGAACTGACTGACAGAGCAGGATTTTTCCGGCTCCTCTCCCGATGATAAGAGGAACCACAGCCACCCCGCTCTTTGTCCGTCTCTTCCGCGTTGCACCGGGTTGTTTTTAAACAGAGGTTTTGCTAGGTGGAGGAGGAAAGGAGAAGAGTTTACACATGAGGTTACCGGGCCATTATATGGTCCCGTCTCTCAGGTCACTCGGTCTGTGTGTCCCTGCGCAGCCCCAGGTTGCGGCTGGCAGGCGCTCCTGGCAGCCCCAGAGTGAAGTTAAAAGGAAAGCGAGTGGGTGCCCGTGGCAGGTTACCTCTGGGGTTGCCATGCAGGTGTCCGGCTGTGCGGGAGCAGCTGATGTCCTGGCAGGCTGTATGGAGTTGTCGCTCCCCGGTGGGAGCAGGGTGCTCACCCCTTGCCCAGTCGTTGTAACAGCGGGTGTCCTGGCAAGCTGGGCAGGGCAGAGGCTTGAGCGTGGCCCCTCCAGACTCCCTTACCTGCCCTCTGGGACAAAGCTCCCTCTTTCTCCCTGGCTTTTGTCCCTGCTGTGGTACAGCAGTGCTGCGGCAATGCCGATTGCCGGTTCCTACCCCACTGGGATGCTCCTGGGCCGTTTATAGAGATTTACAGGTCCTGCTATCCATGTGGATGTGCTGGGCTCAGTGCCGAGGCTGGGTCTGCGTGTGGAGCACCGCAGCATGAGCTCAGGGATGGCCGTGCCCTTGTCCTGCAACCCCCCCGTCCCTTTGCAGAGCAGCTGCCCTGTGTTGGTTGAGCTCATTGATGTTGCATGAGATGGGGCTGGGGGGGGTTGGGTGGAGACAGGGGCTCTTCCAGCCCCTGAGCCCCATTTAGGGAAAACGCTGTGGCTGGAGGCAGGTGCTGAGGCTGGTCATGGAGCTGTGCATGTCTCTGATGCATAGCTGGGCTACATATCCAGGAATAATCGCTCTGGGACGAAGAGCCCACTGCTGGCAGCGCTGCCGGGCAGGATGGGTGTTTAGGCTTAGGTGTGCCGGAGGCGCTTGCTCCAGCTGGGCAAAGGCCGGTGCAGGGAGCGGGCTGGGGTCAGGGAGTCTGCGGGCTGCGGTTGCCCCACTGGCAGCTGCCTGGAAAGCCTGGCCTTGTGCAGACTCATGCTGGTGTGCGGGATTTGCTGAGCGGCTAATTACACTCGCCTCCCTTTTGTAATCAAGCTTTCCCAACGACCGGGGAGAGCTGCTGCTGCCAGGTGCGTGCACTGTGCCAGCAGGGAGACCACGCAGCGTCCCAGACCTGCGGCTCCTGGACTGGGAGCTGCGCCGTCACGGTGCCAGCTCGCCCGTGCCGCAGCCCCTCTGGGGAAAGCGGGCAGCATAACCGGGTAGCCTGACCAGGGACCCTGGCATCCGCATGTGGCTCTGCAGATAAGGGACACCCTCCCCACCCTCACGGGTGAGGATCCAGCCCCGCTGGGAGGTGTGGGGATCTCAGCAGGCTGCAATCTCGGCTCCTGCCCACATGGTCCATGCGATGCCCGGAGACAGTGGGATGGAGGATGGGCAGCAGCGGCTGGGAGGTCCGGCCATGCATGTTGTGCAGGGGGGTGCACAGCACTACTGCGGGACCTTTCAGCTTGCAAACTGGTTTAAGGGGCTGCACACAGCAGGAGGGAGCTGGGCAGAGAGCTTGTGTCCCTGGCGTGCCACGGGGGGTCCTGGCTGCGGCAGCCCAGGCAAATGGCTGTGTAGGCACCTGGTGCAGTGTGAGATGCAGCATGGTGGAGTGAGATCTCCTGTCCCGTCTGGGCATTCCTGTCCCTTGTCGGGGAACAAAGTGTGACTTAAAAGCAAAAGCAGCTCAAAAGATGGGTGCTGCCAGGCCAGCAGGGATCGGGCAGAGGCTCTGGAGCGAGCCGAGTCCCATGCATCCAGCACCACCTGCACAGCTGCAGCCCTGCGCCATGCCACAGAGACCCCCTCGAGGTGTGGGCTGCTTTCCCAGAGCATCCCAGTGCCAGCCCCGCACACCCCACGGCCTGGCCCCGCTGCCGTGGAAGGGAGAGCAGCCTGGGAGCATCCGCGGGGTGGGAGGTGGCACGGCGGGGAGCGGCTCTTCCTCCTTTGAGGTTAAGCGAAGGCTTTGAGGAAGCAGCTGAGGTTTGCAGTTGTTATGTCACAGCTCCGCGCGCCTTCGGGGCTTTGCTTCCTGGAGTGCAGCTGCGTTTCCAGCACATCACCCTTCCCTGGCCTCTTGTGCACGGAGCCCCGGCATGACGCAGGCTTCCAGGCATCCCGGCTCTGTCTAGGGTCAGGCAGGGGCCAGGCAGGGCTGGCCCAGGGCTCTGCGCAGCCGCCAGCCTACCCAAGCTGCATGGACACACACCATGTCCCTTCCCTCTCTATTGCCCGGCAAGGAGCAATCCCAGCCTCTCTATCCAAGCTGGGGCCTCAGGGTTTGTAATGTGCATCATCCCCTCTGCATCCCGCTCTTCCCCAGCCAGTGTCCCCACTTGTCCCAGGCATCGCCCCTGGGTCTTGGTGCTGAGATGCTCGCTCCTGTGGAAGGGCTGCTCACGGGCTCGGCTCCTGCCCTGGCCGCTTGCAGCGGGGCACGGCACAGACAGAGGCTGTGCCTGGCAAAGCGTGCATGGAGAGGAGGTTTCCAGGGGCAGAGGGGTTTTGCCCCTGGCTGCCTGGTTTCCAAGCTGGTAATGGTTATCCCTGTTTGCTACCTTCTACCTGCAGCCGCGGGAGATGGCTTCCTCCTCTTCCTGCAAGCAGGCGGTGATTGCCACCTAACCCTGTGGCTCGGGGCTGTGAGAAGATGACCGAATACAGCCGTAAGTGCATCGTGCCGGGAGGTGTCTGTGACTGGGGGCAGCGGGTGGGTGACACCCTGTCCCTCTGGGATCCTGCCCTCCCTGTGGGTGCCCTCCCCCTGCAGAGGGCCATAACCTTTGTGGGCATCCCCAAACGCCCAAGCCCGGGCTCTGTGCGAGACCTTGCCCCCCTGCTGGCTGCTGCTCTTTGCTGGGAGGTGGCAGTCAGAGGACACAGCCACTAGGGCCCTGTGTCCAGGGCATCCCTGCCCCGTGGGCTCCCAGTGCTACCAGTTCAGCCTCTGCTAGCAGCAGGAGGGCAGAGCCATGCGTGTTGGCAGGCATCGCATGCACCCCGTGCGGATGGGGAGGCTGGGCTGGGAGCAGCCGTCCCAGGCTGGGGCACGGGTGATGGGCGTCCATCGCATGAGGAGTGATGTCTGCTGGAGTTCCTCTGCTTTCTCCCCTGGGAACCAGTTGAACCGGCAGGTGAGGAGCGGTGCCCAGCCTCACTGTGGCATGGGCGGTGAGGCGGCTGTGTCACCGGGAGAGGAGGGGACAGGCGGGACGTGCCAGGCTCCAGTGCACCCCAGGCTCGGCTGCAGCAACTCCCAGCCTGGGCCAGCCCTGAGCAGCTCCTGTGGCACGACGCTGGTCACCAGGAGATGGAACCCCAGGCAGGTGAGTAGGTGGCATTTTTCTCCCCTTAAGGGGCAGATGTGGGGATGTTTTATGGCACGGGTAGTGGCTTGGTAACCTTCCCCTCCCCTCTGCTGTCTGTGGAGCTGGGGCTCGGGGCTCGGCTGCTGGTGTGGCTCTTCCTCGAGCAGTGCTGCTCGGAGGCATCTCGCTGGGATGCGAGGGCGTCAGCTCCCGAGGGTGTCGGGGCAGGGAACACCTCCCACACACGGCATGGGGCCAGGCATGAAGCCGTCATCCTTGCACCAGCCGTAGGCGTGGGGAGAGGGCAGTTTCGGCAGCTGGCTGATTCAGGGAGGCTATTGCACCATGCTCCTCCTGTCCCGCAGCTCCTGCTGTGTGAGTCACTCCTGTGGCAGAATCCCTGACCTCACCCACGCCAGCCTGTGCCAGGGCCTGGTGTCCCGGGGCTCCTGGCTCACCCGTGGTCCAGCAGAAGCAGGGTGCATTGGCTTCCCATGTAGCCTGGCCTCCTGAGCCCTGCTGTGAGGCCCCAGCAGAAGGGAAGGGCAGACTGGTCCTGCTCATCTGCTGCGCAGCTTGGGAGCTGGCAGCACGATGCTCTGCGGCTCCCGAGGCGTTTGCTGGATCCCGTCAGGTAGAGCAAGTGCTGCGGGTTGCAGGACGACCCGGGACAGTGCTCACTATGTAAACACTGTGACCACAGGGGAAATGTTCTCACTCCACCGGCATCTGTCTAAATTTAGCTGCTGTTAGGTCATCCTTTTCCGCTGCCTCCTTGCTCCTGATGCTGCAAGGCACAGCACCCCGTCTCTGTGCCTGGCGCTTGCCCCGTGCCCTCCGCACGGGCAGGGGAGCACCGTGGGGCTGACGGTGCTTGGGGCAGTGGCCAAACCCTGCTGTCCCCTCCTGGGCACAGCAGCCATAGCAGCCCACAGGGCTGTGCCCACCACCACCACCCCCCCACCTGTGTTTTGCTAACGGGCCACACTGGGACTGACTGGGCAGCTTACTGGCTAGGGGGCTCCGCGGGTGGGTGGGAATGCTGGGGTACAGGCGGGTGTGCAAGAGGCTGCGCTGCCTGTGAGATGTGCTCACGCTGCAGCCCACGGTGACGATGGCGAAGGGTCTGGGATGGCATTTGCGCAGGGGTTTGGGAGCGCAGGGGCTGGCAGCAGCTGGAGGGAGGTGTGATTAGCAGCCCTGTGTTGTAGGTTGCACAAGATCTGTGGTGTGCAGCCCGCAACCTGTAGTGAGCAGAGAAACGGCTGCTCAGCGGCTGTGCCCAGGCACATTGGTGTCCCCTTGACAATGCCGGGGAGTGTTGGCTGGTGCTGGGCTTCGCCAGACCCCACGGTGCGGATGGCAGGGATGGAGGGGGTGCAGAGCTCCTGCACGGCCCCGTTGTCACCCGGTCCCAGCCCGGCACTGGCAGAAGGAAACTGCTCGCCCTGACAAATGCATCCTCTAGAGGGAACTGCCTGTCCAGAAATGGGTCTGCGCGGCTGCACAGGGACAGCAGCAGGGACAGCCTGGGGTATGGCTCTGCACAGCTGCAGGAGGGAGCACTGGGACAGCCAGCACCAGTGCCACAGCTGTGGCACCTTGCTGCTCTTCTACCTCTTCTCCGCTCGGCCGGGTGCTGCCGGGGCATGGCTGGCAAGATGCACCAGAGCTGCAGGACACCCTGGCTGTGGGAGATGGCAACCAGTGAGTGTCTCCTCAACCCCAGCCCTGCCTGCATTTTGGCTGCCAAAATTACAGCTAAATTGAATGGCTAAACCCTACTGGTCGCCAACGGCTCCCTGCGCAGCCAAGAAAGGTGCTTCACCCCAGAAGAGCGTGCAGGGGACCAGGAGTGGGGATACAGGCATCGTCAGGGTGGCCAGCTCCCCACCCTCAGCACAACGTGATGGGCCCTGGGCACGGCCAAAAGCTGCCTGGGGTCTGGGTGAGCTCCTGGTGGGGCCAGGAGTGGGAATAGCAGGGGATCCTGCTTACGGGGAACGTGGCCTCCTGTTTACGGCCGTTCCCTTTCTGTTTAGGCTGAGGGCAGCGGGTTGCCCACACTCCCCTCTGGGCTCCCTTCCCAGGTCACTGTCCCACCCGCCAGCTCACCTGGGGACCACTGGTGACCCAAGATCACAAGTCTGCAGCATAAGGCTTTGGGGAGTAGCATAAATCTCCATGCCACAATGCTCAACAGCCTCGCAGAGCTCAGCCCTTCCACGCTATAGCGGCAGCACAGGGTGGGGGGATGTATCCCAGCCCGACAGCAGTCCTGTCCCCAGCAGGGGATGATCAGAACCCCCAGCATCCTGGAGGGGTTTGTCTGCAGAGTCCTTTCTCTCTCTGCTTTACAGGGCAAGAGCCCATCAACGTGCTCGGGGTTGTCTTGGGTGTCGGGATGGCCTTGCTGATCCTGGTGCTTTTTGGCTACACCTTCATCCGGTGGTACCAGAGGGGCCAGTGCTGGTGCCGTGAGTATGAGCAGGGCAGGGAGAGCTCAGAAGAGAAGGGACGCTGGGCCCGGGATGTGGGGAGCGTACCTGATATTTGCCGATCCCTGGGGGCTGGGGAAGTCCACATGCAGGGCGGCTTTGGGGCAAGCTGGGGGCACGCAGGAGGAGGGGGATGCATGGCGATGTCCCGGTGCGGGTGGCTGTCCTGCTGGCTGTCCTGTCCATCTGCACACCGCTGCACAGAGTCGCAGCAAAACAAAGGCACGTTCGTGGCACCACCTGGCTTTGACATCTCTCCTTACCACCTCCCCAGGGCCCAACTTCATCTTCAACCTCTACCACACCTGGTGAGTGAGGCTCTGCGCAGACCTGGGGCGGGCTGGGGGTTCCCTTTGCACGGGGCCGAGGTGTCACAAACCCTCGCCCGTCCCAAACCCACTGAGCTCTGTTTGCAGGCGCTGCCTGCCCAGGACAGAGATGCCTTGGGGAACCTCGGCTGTCTGGGGACAGCAGCCATGCCACAGGCTGTCAGGGGCTGGAGGGGGGCAGGCAGCTCGCTGACATCTCTGCCTTCCCTGCAGCGGGCTGGGGTCAGTGGCGGTGGAGCTGGTGCCACCGTTCAGCATCAGCGGCTCGCTGAGCAGGGCGGAGAGCGGCTACGTGCCTTTCCATGATCGGGGGCCATGAGGCGGGAGCCGGGCTGGCGTGCAGGTAGGACATCACCCTGCTCCTCCCTCCCTCCCTGCCTGGTGATGGTGAGTGGGTCCCCGGCCATGTACGTTCCCCAGCACAGCCCACAGCAGCAGTGCCGTGCGGTTGCCCCGCAGTGCCTGGGAGCAGCCAGTGCTTGGTTCTGCTGCAGCAGTGGGTGCCCCTGCAGGGAGCCCAGGCACTGGGCGAGAGTGCTGTGCTCCACAGCCTCCATGCTTCCTCATAGCCCCTGCTCATTGCAGCTTTCCCTGGGGTAGTCCCAAGGTTTTTCCTGCAAAAGTCCTCCCCACGCCTGTGGGGCATCAGGGGCTTTCCCTGGGCTCGGGTTTTATTTTCCCCTGTGCGGGCTTTGGTTTTTGTTTCCTTCCCCACACCCCGCTGTCCTTGGCCTGGCGCTGGGCATGTGGCCGGCCGGGGGTGAAAGCAGCTCGGGGCTGGGGCTGGAGCCCATGTGCTCCCTGCGCCGCTTCCTCTTGCTGCCTCACGCCCACCTTCCAGCAGCAACAGAAAGAACAACCAAAACCAGCCATGGGGGAATTCCTCCGTTCTTGCTTCTTTAAAAAACAGCCCCTGAATATGCTGGATTTCTACTGAAACCGGAACATTGCAGTTGCTGTTTTTCAAAATAGCTTCTCCATCTGCTCCCCGCAGCTGCATTGCTCTTGCTGGCCCTCCCTGGCCATGGGCAGCACTGGAAAGTGCCCGGGGCCGGCTGCCATCCCCATGCCAGTGCAGTGGCTCAGCCTTCCCTTGCTTGAGACGGAGGAAGAGCGAGCTGCCTTATCCCAGGCTTCTGCAGCACGCATCCTGGAGAGAAAAGCCACCTTTCCCATGGATCCCCGTGGCACAGAGACACCCCAGCCCTGGGGACCGGTTGGCTGTGTGCCCAGGAGACCTTGGGCCAGGCTGTTGGTGAACAGGGCAGCGGGAGCGCAGGGAACCAGCTAAAAAGGATGGCAATGAGCCACAGAACTGCATGGCTGGTTTTGTGCAACAGGGGAAAATGCCGTAAGGAAATGAGACTGCTTCAGACTTCCCTCCTCTGTCAAATATCTGGACCAATGTGGAAATTTGTCCTCTGCGGTGACAGTGCAAACAAACAGCTCAGAAAGTCCCCGTGGGATTTCTCGTGCCAGCCGCCTTCAACCTTGGGAGAGCAACCGGCCGTGGAAGTGCCTGGAGCACAGGAGCAGCCCTGGCAAAGTTGCTGTAGCCCCCGCCTGGTGGGTCGGGGCTTGGGACTCTTGCTTTGCAAACTGTTTTCTCAGAAGGAAAAGGAAGAGAAATTCGGGAGACCATGCAGCTGTGTGTAGGGAAACCGCTGAGGACGGAGCGGAGAGCCCCGGTCTGCACCCTGGCTTGCAAGGGAGCTGATGGTCGGCTGCGAGCCCCCTCCCTTCTCCTTTCCTGTGCCCGCCGTTCTGCTCCTGGCAGGATTTGTGCAATGCTGGGGGCTCTGCGGCCCTGTTGTTGGAATTGCATCGGAAACGTTTGTATGGGCTGGTGCTGGGGGAGGAAAGGTGTTTGCGTGGGTGCAGCCCCTCGCTGGGGCAGCCAAGGTGCGGTGCTCCCCGCTGCAAGGAGGAGGGGGAGGAGGAGAGCTGCTTGCCGGAGGAGTCAGAGCTGAACGTCCTCCATGCGTTAGGCTGTGACTTAATTCAGGAAAATGTGAGCATCCGGGATTTCCAGAGAGTCGGAGGGACCATCCGTGCTCTCGGCTATTGAAGCCAAAGCATGTGGTCTGTGGCTTTCTGGCAAACTCATCCGGGTTTTGTTGAAAGGAGAGCCCTGGCTGTTCACGGAGAGGGGGGAAACGCCGCCTCTTTTGGCCATGGGTGCTGCCCCTGAATGCTGCCGGCTAGAGCCTTTCACGGCGAGCTGGAACCGGCAGCACCCAGCACTGCGCGGGATCCGGCCACAGAGCTTGACGTCAGGAGTGTTTAAAAGAAAGAAAGGAAAAAAAAAAAAAAAAAACAAAATTAATTTTAATGCCTCTTTTTTTGAGANTTCACGGCGAGCTGGAACCGGCAGCACCCAGCACTGCGCGGGATCCGGCCACAGAGCTTGACGTCAGGAGTGTTTAAAAGAAAGAAAGGAAAAAAAAAAAAAAAGTCATACTTAGTTTTGATGACTCTGTTTTTCAGAGGAAGTTGAAAAAAAGAAAGCAAAAAGCCCCAACTCTCAAAATACCCAGAGGCAGAAGAGATGGTGGAAATGGAAAGGCAGGAGGATGCACGTGGCTGGCATCAGTGGTGCCGCTGCCAGCCGGGCGCTCTGCGTGACGCAGGGAGCGCATCTTAAGTGCAAGTAGTGCAGTGTCAGACGTAACAGAAGGAAATGTGGCAAGGCATCAACAACCCTTCTCCTGACAGCAGTGATTCACGTTTTCACCTGAAAAAAGTACCCCCCCGAGCTGGGTTTCCACCAACAGTTTTAATGGGACTATCCTCCCGTGAAGGTTCTTGGAAACTAAGTCACTTCTGGAAAAACTCTCCAGTGACCTGGCAGTAGTCAAGTGTAGCCCACGGTAAGTTGTTCCCATCTTGTGCTTGTTTCCATGCTGACTGAAACTGTTCCCTTGCCCCCTGGTTTTGACTTGTTCCACTCTACCCTGGAGGTGCTCCTGTCCTTCCCTGGCATGTGGTCCCTGAGCTGCTGCCCCATGGGACACGCTGCACGCCCAGAGCACCCCTGTGAAATCACCGCAAGCTGCCCAGGTCCTTTTCCCTGCTGCTCCTCCAGTGCATGCTCCCACAACACTCGCCTGGGACAGCTACCCTGGTCCTCAGATGAGTGAAGCTCTGTTGGATGGTTTTGTTCTCCTTTTTTTCTGGTTGTGATGTGGAAACACTCTTCCCTCCCTGTGTGAGGCAAAGGCAAGTTGCCTTTTGCTGCAGGGGAAAGTCCATATCTGAAAATGGAAAGCGCAGCTTGGCCTTAGAAGAGGATGTACAGATGAATAGACCAAATAAATAACACCACATCCTTTCTGTATTTACACATTAAATAGAATAAATAATGTCTGTATGCAATAGTGGCAGAACATGGAGCACAGTGTGGGACAGGGCTGCCCTGGCTCATGCTGGGCTCATATGGCAGGTGCTGTGCGCGTCCTGCACCCCGTCGGAGGTAGCCAGCACCCCAGGTCTCTGCCATAGGGGCTGAGTAGGGTCTCTGTAGGGTCAGGAAAGTCCCTCGCTCCCTCCAAGTGAGGTCAGCCAGGGTGGGAGCTCCACGCTCCCAGCAGCAGGATGGCTGACGTCAGGCTGCTCTTTGCTTTCGATGTCTGTGTTGTGAAAGGCTTGGACCGCTTTGGCAGCATGTACGTCAGCTGGAGGAGTCCGGCGCTTGCCTGTGAAGGGGGAAGTGGGGAGGGGAAGGTGGCCCTGAGCCCCGGGGCTGCATGCCCACGCTGGGCTGCTGGGGAGGGCAGATGAGGTGGGATCATCCTTTGGAAATATCCTGGTGTTTATCCTTGGGCTTGGCGGTCAGAGAAGGTGGGGTGAGCCCCTCTAGCACAGCCTGTCCCTGTGTCTTCTTAGCTTTACTCTGGACACTGCCTGGAGGGAAGGGGCAGGGCGTGCTGGGGGCCGGCCACAGCGGTTCCAGGGCCAAAGCAGCCCCAGAGGTAGCTAAGCTGGTGCTTCTCAGGCGAGTCTCGGCCGGGGCACCGCTCAGTTTGATGCATTCAGGGGTCAGCAGTAGCTTATAAGAGTAGCTGCTCCCCGTGGGCGCTGGCTAGAAGAGGTAGTTGGGTCAGCATGCGGGGCTGGTGGGCACCCGCTCCCCAGCATGGGGACGGCTCACAGGCGGCTGTCCTTGCTGTCCCCGTTGAGCAGGCTCAGGGGGTTGATTTGCAGCGTGAGCCACTCGTTGGTGCCGAGGCTGGAGATGAGGGGCAGCGTCCCCATGTCAGTGTTGAAGACGCTCAGGTTGAAGGGAGCTTTCAGGAGCTCGGGGCCGGCTTTGGAGGCCAAGGGAGCACCTGGAGCCCCATAGCTCAGCAGAGTGGGGGCTCGGGGCCCCACCTGGCTGGAAAAGTCCCAGGCAGTGGGCTCCCAAGGGACCGCCCATGGAGCAAGGTTCTGTGTGTGGCTGCAGGGATGCTCGGGAGAGGACTGCTTCAAATACCCTTTGGCCACAGCCAGCTTGGAGCACTCTACATCCAGCACGATGTCAGTGCTGCCCAGGCCCTGTGGAGATCCTGCACAGCCCGAGAAGAGCATCCCCTTGGCTGGGTCCTGCCTTGGCTCCACCGTGCCCTTGGACTGCTGGAGGTACCCACGGAACTCCACGTCTTCTTGGCTGTCCTGGCCGGTGGCAGGGCAGAGGCTGAGCTCCTCTCCATGGGGCTGCCTGGTCTCAGCCGGGCTCACCTTCCCGCTGCCGGAGGAGCGTGTGGGGCAACGGCTGTCCAAGCCCATGCCGCTGTCGTCGCCAGTGGGCAGCTGCCGCTTGTAGCCCTGGGGCTCGGGGCCTGAGGAGCAGCTCAGTTTGGAGGAGGAGGTGTGCAGGCAAATGCCGCTGTCAGTGCTGGTGCAGCTGCTGTCTCTGCTCCCCGTGGCATCTGGCCCCAGCAGGCACACCCGGTCCTCAGGCCATGCTGGGAGCCTCCAGCCCTTCTCCGGGGGTAGCTGGGCTGTGCCGGTGCTGCCGTTGTGGCCACTGTCCTGCTGGGGCTCCTTCTGGCACAGGAACAGCTGCTGGACAGGATCTGCGTCCAGGCTGCCCGAGGACGAGGACTCCTGCTCCACCCAAAGCGAGCTCTGCTTTATGAAAGACTTCTGGGAAGGAGAGAAAAGAGGGAGAGTGAGCTGTGCTTCGTCCCTCCTTGTTGCCTGCCTCTCCCAACAGCTACCCAAGCCTGCAACCTCGTGCCGGCCGCAAAGGACGCTGTGTGCCCGGCTGCCTTACCAGGACGGACGGTGTCCTCACGGGTTTCTTTATGTAGGTGCACACCAGCAGAGCCCCCAGGACGCCCAAGAGCAACATGGTGATGAAGGAGGAGCTGACGATGCTCAGGACAAGCTCTGCGCTCCCTGCAGGAGAGGACGTACCCGGGTGAGGGAGAAAAGGCAGAGCCCTCAGTGCACACAGCACAAAGGTGCTGCAGTGGGGGGCACACAGCGGCTGCCCTGCTGCGGACCCCCACCCCCCCCAGGGCCAGGAGGCTGAGGAGGATCTGCGTCCCACAAGGTGTCCCCCCCCTTCCCTGGTTCCCCTGCCACTTACTGTCTCTCTCTCCGATGGTGATGCACTGCTCGTCGGTGCGTGTGGTGCGGGTGTGCCGGCTGGCCACCTTGGGCTCCACGCTGATGCAGTACTCTGTGTCCCAGAAGAGGTTGCTGATGTTGAACTCCGGAGTGGTCTCCAGCACTTTGTACTGCAATGAACCAGAGCACGGGCTGGTACCTGAGAGCCCCCAGCCCCGTGCTTTCCTCCCGCCTCCTCCACCGTCCCCTGGGGAAGGTCCCCAGGGTGCTTAGCAATACAGCTGACAGCAGCTAGATGCAAAGTCCCAACAAGAGTTGGGGAACCTGCTGCAATAAAACGTTCAGAGAAATCTCTCTGTGATGTTGTGGCTGTGAGAAAGGTCAATATTAAGTTTTGCGGAAGACTGTGCTTTAAAAAATGTGTTTTTTCAACTCGAGCCGCCCTGCGTGTGAGAGATGGGGACAGCACGGGACCAGCAACTCATCTCACCGTCCAATTGTCCTGCGCTCTCCTGACGTACACCCAGTATTGCTTTGCGTGCTTCTGTATGTCGTCGTATTTCACGGTGAGGTTCCCTGCCCTGAGGAGCAGCTGCAGCTGCACGTGGACAGTGTTGCCCATCACAGAGAGGCTCTGGCCCGACAGGCGCAGGCTGGCTGGAAACAAGTCCGTTGGAAGAGCATGTTAGGGTTTTTAGGGTTTTCTTCCTTTTGCAACAACAAGAGCCTTTGCAGCAGCGGACTGAGCTGTGACTGTTCCTCGCAGCTGGTGCCTCCTGTCCTAGGTTTGTCCCATCCCATCCCGCAGCCCGGCTGCCCTCCAGGAAGGTATGACAAGACATCCCTGCTCTCATCTATCCCAAAGTTCTTTCCCAGCAGTTTGGCACCCTGACCTCTGCCGTCCTCGAAGCCTCCTGTCCCTGGCCGCGGGGTGGAGGCAGACACCAGACCTACCTTCTTGTGGGGAGAAAGAGTTGGTCCTTTGCCATGGGGACGTGTGGTTTCCGGACACAGCCCTGACCCGTGCGTAGTAGCGCAGGGCAGGATCCAGGGTGTAGTACGTGAGGTCGCAGAAGTGCCCTGAGATCTTCATGCAGTTTGGAATGGCTGTCCAGGACAAATTTCTGCCGTAGCTGCAGGAAGAAGCGCCAGGGGTGAGAGCGGTGCTGACTGGTGCCAGGGACTCTGTTGTCACTGCTGTCGGTGATCTTGGGCAGGGACCAAACCACCTTGTGCCCCCATCGCTGTACTCACATTTTGTGCTCCACTTCGTAGCGGACATCACTGGGGGAGTTGTGTCCCGGCTCCCACTGCAGCAGGTGATGCGCCGTCTCTGCAGCAAACTGCACGTGCGTGGGGCTCGCCAGACTCTCACCTGCCGGACCGAAGGCGAGCGTTAGGCGAGGCTGCGTGGTGTCCTCTCCTGTCCTGTCCTGCTGGGGCCCACAGGAGCTGGGCAGAGTTACTCGCCGTTTCCTCCTTGATGGCTCACCTGGAGCTTGACCCCCTGTGTTCAGCAGTGACCACCCACCCGAAAAGCTGTCGTCTCAGCCCTCGCTCAAGGCTTTGCCCAGGGCCATCCCACTTCCAAGTCTCAGCTCTTGCTTGTCCCCCTCTTTTCCTTCCTCTCTTCTGGGGAGAGCCCAGCTCAGCCCAGCCAAGAGCATCTCGGTGCTTTCCTGCCCCAAGAAAGCAGCCTGCTGTATTTGCATCCCTGACCGCCCCTGCTGTTTGCTCGCAGCTCTGTTTGGATTCAGCTTTCCTGTTTTGCTTATCTGCTGTCTGGAAGAAACAGACTTTTTCACACCTCCTGCTGAATTTCGGTATTGTCACCTGGCAGCAAAGCATCGGTAGATAACATCTGTCACCCTTTCTGTGCTGGTTTCCTCAGCAGCAAACACTAAGCCACACTGGGTGCCTGCCTGGGGAGAACGGCTGTCGGCAGAGCACCGCGCTAGCGACCGGGCCGTTTCACCGCAATACAAGGCACTGTGGTCCACGCTGGTGGAGATAAGCAAGGCTGATGCCTGAGGACTGACGTAGCCTTTAGGCTCCCAAACAGCGAAGAAAGGTGAGCAGGGAGCCCTGGCTGTGTCCTGCCCCGAGCAGGGGGGAGCCTGCGGGCACTGCCAGCCTGAGCCCCGACCAGCCAGCGAAGGTGTCCCAGTTGCTGCTCCAAATTGCAGCAGCTCCGCTCGCCACCTGCCCCGTGTGCCTTCCCCTATCTCGGTCCCCAGCCCAGTGACGGGATCTTGGGTGCGGAGGGGAGCAGAGCAGCCTGCCGGGAGCCGTGGGGCTCAGACACGGCGAGCGGGGAGCTGAAGACCAACGTGGTGTGGGCAAGAGAGACTCACCGTCCGTCCGCCAGGCGAGGAGCAGTGCCACGCACAGTGCCAGGGCTGTGGTGGAGGGAGCCATGCCAGCTTAGCATCCTCTGTGGGCTCCGGGCTGGGTGAGCAGGGTGCCGAGCTCTGCTCTGGCAGGCTGCCGAACGCTTGTTTTTCCCCTGGAGGCTGGCTCAGTGACGTCTCGGAGGCGTTAGCGCAGCGGGAGGAAAGTAGCAGTGCAGTGACTTCCACTTTTTTTTTTACTATCCACCCACTCACCCACAGCTAATCTCTCAGCCCAGGCTGGGCATTTCCTACAAGCAGCCTTAAAGGAAGAACTTTGGGGGCTTTTCTGAAAAAAATGGTGCACTGCTGAGAAAGGGAAAATAGGAGTAAATCACGTGTCTGCCATTGCTTTTTCATCACTAACTGAGACGTTAAAAGCACAGCACAGAGGCCGAGCGTTAGCACTGAGGATGACCCATCCCAGGGATTTTACTGAGCACAGTACCAGCCCAGCAGTGTCCCCTCGGGCCAGTGCCCTGTCCTGCCAGTGGCTGAAGCCGGCCAGGTCATAGTCAGCCCTGGAGCTCTCGGAGGGGTTCTTGCTCTCCCTTCCTTTGGGCTCAGCCCGCGCCCTCCTGCTTCAGCCTGCAACTTGCTATTCCCTATTTCTGGGGCTGAGTGGCAACCTCTGTCCTGCAGTCACCTTATGTGCATGGGTGGCATCGCAAGCTCTGGAGTCAGGTGCAGCGGAGGGGGCTGCAAGCTGTCCCTGGGGCTCTGGCCCCACGGCGATGTCCTGCCTGTCTGGTGATGCTGGCTTCAGGTGGCAGGACCTGAATTGGCACCGAGCAGACTGCAAGTCCTCTGCTTTGCCTTCTGGCAGGTTAAATTACAACAGCGCTTGCTTGAGGGCTTTCCTGGGGCCTGTGCAAACCCAGGGGTCCTCATGTGATGAAGAGTGACTTGTCTTGAGAAGAGGAATTTCCCACTGGGGACTTAGTGGAAAGGACAGAGAGAAAAAGAGCAAGAGAAACCAAGAGTGCTCTGGCCAACCTCAGAAAGCTTCAGAGCAGTCCCCGGCTTGGCAGGCATAGAGGTGCAGGACCTCGGGTCCCTTTGCCACAGCAGAATGGCTCCTTGGAGAGCTGTCTTAAATGCATAAAGTTGAAGAGTTCTACTTTTTCCCCTAACTCAGAGCAGAGTCTGTCCCCTGACTCATCCTTCCTGCTAAGGCCCACGGGCTTCCATGAAGTGGCAGCCTTGCCAGAGCATCAGCAAATTTGTCAGCTGCAGGCTAGGTCCAGCGGTGCCACCGAGCTGTCCTCCGGTGCCTGGTGGCAGGACCTTGGGCACGGCATGGTGGCATGCCTGGCTCTTGTGGCACCCAGGGGCATGCAGAGGTCGGCTCTGCTCCGCTGGGGCCATGGGGATTATGGGCATGGGGTGGTGGTGCTGGGTGCCCGGCAGCAGGGAGGGCACTGACAGCCATTCCTCTGCTGAGGCCAGCCATAGGGACGGGCAGGGGGGGAGACGGCTCCAGCAGCAGACCCCCTCCCTGGCTTCACCCCGGCTTGGCTTTGTTCTTCTCTCTTTGGGAGACCAGTTGATGTCCTGTCATTGTGCTCTCAGCTCGTGAGTCAGATCTGTCATCCACTGAATTTAGGAGTCCTGAGATGAAGCACAGCCCATCCCACACAAAGCCACAGCTTGCGTTTCAGGTAAAGGAGTGAAAATCAAAAGCAACGGGACCAAAAATGAGGAAGGAGGGAGCCTTCTGGAAAAGACGCCGTGGGGCTGATCCTGCGGGTGAGGCGGTTCAGAGACTTGGGGGAAACAGTTGGCAATTTAGGGGAAAATGAGACAGCCTGAGGAGAAATGATAGTTCTGCTGAATGTTCAGATCGTGAGCGGGGCAGCCACCCTGCAGTCTTCATGCTGGCACCTGAGCTGCTGCATGGATGCAGGCATTGCCAGGTGCCACGGGAGGAGCTGGTGCCGGGACAGTGCGGCAGCATGCCCGCACGCTGCCTGCTCCGCGGCTCGCCATGCAGATGCTGCCCAGGGTCCCTTGTCTTGTCAGGGCTTTCCCCTCATCCTCCATGAAACGCCACTTGGCATCCTTGAGGCTGCAGGCTTCATATCTCCGTGCTAGCTTTGCTGCCACCAGCTCTGCTGCGAGGGGCCCCCGGGGAAGGAGCGGCTGTCTCGCAGGGAAAGGCGGGCAGACCCCTCTTCCCAGCCCGAGGCAGGTGGGCACAGCAGCCCTGTCCCGCAGCCACGCACTGTGCGGAGGCACCCTGCCGCCCTGGCACAGGCAGGGGACCCGGCAATAACCACACAGGGGCTTTGCATCAGGTGTTGCTGACCACCTGAAGCGCCAGGTTAAAGCCAAAGCGTCACAAAAAAGAGCAGCCCCACGTTTTCAGCGTTAGCAGGAGAGGTTTTGAGTTCACGGGTCAAGCCAGTCCTCGAGAACGCTGCCGAGTTTCCTTTTCATCGCCAAAATAGTTGAATAATCTCTGAATAGGAATAGCCATGTTTTTAATAACCCGGAAATCACCCGAGTCAGAACCTCACAGCAGGTCCTGCCTCTGTGTTATCCTCGTCCCTTCCCAATTCCCTCGTGCCTGGAGGTCGGAGCAGAGAGCGGAGGAGCTGCCGGCCTCTCCCGGGCTGGCAGTACCGGCTCCGGCTGTGTGTGTCCTTAGCACCTCGGTTTGCTAGCTGGGAGGGCACGAGGGCGCAGCAGGGCTCATAGGAGCGGTTACCAGCATGAAAGCGCGAGGCTTTCACCCGGGAGGTGTTGCACACACATGACATTTAACATCAGGTTGCCGGGGTCAAACCCAGACGCACGGTTCTCTGTAACTTGCTTTCTGTAGGTGGCTTTGTAGAAACAATCATTCCTGGAGCTGCTACCTGGAGCTACTTGCTGAAAATCCCTTTTCAGAAGAGGCCGTGGCTTCTCACACAGGCACGCGGCCAAGGCCAGCTCAGGGCTGTCCGGGGACGCAGCTCGCTGCTTGCCCAGCCCCTGCCTCCCTCTGCCACTGCACCCCGGCGGGGCAGAGCCCTCAGAGGCATGGGGTGGCTGCAAAAAGCAAATAAACCGCTGTTAGTCCTGCATGTGAAAACTGGAGAGGAGCGTGCTGCAGAGCCAGGGCTGGCTCAGAAGCCACCCTGGAAGCAGGGAAACCCCAGAGCAGGTGGCCTGGCTCGTGGCCACCACCGGGGAAGTGTTTGCCCTGTGCACTGAAGCGCACGTGCTGGACCTGCCGGGGCAGCGAGGGCCTGGGTGGGCTCATTGGAGAGAGGCAGGCAAAGGGCTCGACAGCGACTTTGCCAGAAAAAAATAGGAGTAAACAGCAAGATCAGGGTGGACTTAGGTGTCAGTCTTCTCCTCTGAGCTCCTCTGGCCGCTGGGGTTTGGCCCCAGGCTCTGCATGGGAGAAGGGCAGGAACTGACCCCTCGGGAAAGGGACGGGATGGGGAGCCCTGGGGCAGGGTGGAGGGGACAGCGGGATCCATCCCGGGCTTTTCAACCTTGAAATCAAGGGGGCTTTGAAGCAGATTTCCTCCAAGCTTGGATGGCCCTGCTTGTCTCCTGCCCTTCCGATGAGCCGGTGTGGGTGGGGAGCCGGATGAATAAGGGACTTATGCTATGAATAATGCTGGGAGAAATGTGCCTGGAAAATAGAGTGTTGAGATGGGGCTCACGGGAGGCACCACGCCACCAGGCAGAGCCTCCCGGGACCAGGCCATCGGAGAGGTTGCCCTCCTCCCTGCCGAGCCACGTGCCACCTGGTACCAGCCCTCACGGGCAGGCAGGAGCAGGGCCATTTCTTGCAATGACCTCTTATCCCGGAGGCTGCTCATCCACACACTGGCCAAAGCTGGGAGCAGTCAGGGTTACATGAAGCACCGGCTGCATCTCTGGGAAACCATCCTGCCTCTCCGCCATGCAGAGCAGAGCAGAGACCGTGGTGCAGCCCCGGCCGGCGAGGAGGGCAGGCACAGGCTCGTTCATCTGCCCTGCAGCCGCTCCTCCGGCAGCCAGGCGCTGGGGTGAGCAGGGCATGTGGCACCAAGGGTCATGGGTCCAGGGGTCTGGACATCAGAAAGCACACAACGGAGCTGGGTCTTTGTCCTTTTAATCTGGATATTTTTACCTGTTTCTCTCAAATGTGACTTCTGGGTTAAGCAAAGCATCTCCTAGCTCACGCCCACAGAGGAAGCAGGAGACCGCTGCTTTCTCCTTGCACAATGCGAAAGCATTGCTCCATTAGCAAAGGAGTCAAAAAGCCCCTAGAGAAACTAAAGGGAAACGGAATTTCATTTCCTTCGAAACAGGGTATTTTGGACTTCTTAGTCACCTGGGGAGCGCGAGAGGGGTTTTGCTGGTTTTGGACATGGCTGCGGATCCCTTCCTCTCCCATCCTCAGCTGGCGCTTGCAGCCCTCAGCCAGGGCAGGAGAGGTGCGGTCCAGTGTGTGGTGGGCACATGGTGGAGAAGGGGGGCTTAGGGTGGGCAGGCAGCCAGGAGAGCATTGAGGAGCCCCCGGCACCCGGGATGCCACTCTCCTCCAGGGCCAGACCTCACCTGCTCCCAGACCTTTGGCCACAGCCGAGGCTCCTGCTGCCCCTGCCCAGCGTTCCTCAGCACCTGGCTGGGGCGAGTGGCGGCAGAAGCAGGTATTTTGCATGCTGTGCCTGCAGCAGTTGGGAAACAGGCAGCGGTGGAGCTGGGCGGCAGGTCGGACTGGTTTCCCTCCGCGCCCGGCGCTGGCACTGACGTACGAGCCCGCTCGCCAAACAGATTCTGCCCCGTCCCCGCGGACCTGACTTTGCGCAGCGAAGGATGGCTATGCCGGAGCTGTGATCCCAGCCCAGCCCTGCAGCGGCCGATGGACGGGAAAACCTCTCCGGTAAGGCATGGGCAGCTCCCCCAGCTCTGACCCAGCTAGGAATATCGGGGGTTGCTCTGTGGCCGTACGGACCCACTTTCCTTGGGGTTTGGTGGAGGGCCCAGTTTCTCCCTCCTGCTCTCTGGGGCGTTGCCTTCGCAGCAGCCTGGTGCTGCCGGCGGTGAGAAGGACCCAGGGCGAGCTGCCTGTGGGGCTGCTGCCTCTGGCACCCCCTCGGCACACGGAGGGAGGAGGCCAGCATCCCCGGTTTCAGCCCCGTGCCGGCAGAGGAGGTGTCAGGCACCCCAGCACCGTTGCTTTTCTATGCTGGAGCGGATTTGCCGAACCGGGGAGACCGGCTGGTGGGGTGGGCTGGTGCTGCCGGTGGGAACCAGTGTTGCTTTGCACCCACGGGGCTGCATGTTCCTGAGCCCTCTGGCACCTCCCACCAGCACGTCGGAAGCAGCGGCAGCACGCTGGTGGCCCTGGCCCCCGCTGCTCTCTCTCACCCACTCTCCTGGCAGTTTTCCACCATGCTCTTTTCGGGCTGGGTTGACCAGGGCTGGCTCGGTCTTGGCTGTGGGGCCTTGCCGACCATCCTGTCATGAGGAAAACATCCGTCCCCAGCTGGGCACTGGGCTCAGCCCGCCCAGGCGAGGCAGGGGGTAATTACCACGCTGAGCGCTGCCGGCTGTGCCAGCGACGTCCGGAACGTGCAAAGCCGGCAGTGACGGGGTGGATGGGACTCGAGGGGAGGCAGGACCAGCTGTGAAAACTACCCTCTTCCTGCCACTTGGCATGCGGGTACCTTGGAGGCAGCCAGGAGCAGGGGCAGAGTGGGCTCGTACCGGATCCCGGCTGGGTCCCAAGGGAGGGGATCCTTCCCCCAGCACTGCTTTGTAGTGTGATCCCAGCTCTGGGTGGCCCCGAAAACGGGCAGCGGCACCGCGTCTTGGTGAGAGCGGGGCAGGAATTGGGATGCCCATGTATGGAGACAATTACCCAATATTGGGCATCCCCACTGGGCCACTTTGGCTTTGCCACTTGGATTAAATGGGCCATTAGGAGTCGCAGGTGCCACCCTCAGCTCTGCAACTGCAGGAGAGTCGCTTCGTCTTTCCGTGCCTTGGTTTGCCCATCCATGGAATGGGATGAGCTGCGATTACTCACCCCCTGGAACATTTTCTGATCTCTGCCTGAAGGGCTGCTCACACTGGCATAGGGCAACCTGTCCCTGGCCAGATCGGGCTGACTCAACCGACACGGCTTGTCACCTGTGCTTGCAAAATGGCCCTTGTGTGCTTCGGGATTTCACTTCCCTGTGTGTTGCCTCTTTACAGCATCTGGGTCTCAGCAGCATCCTCCTGCAGATCCTGCCCGGTTTGTCCCCAGGACGGGGAGTCTGCCCCCTCGCAGGGAGGCACCCCCGAGGCAGTGCTCAGCTGTGGCACTCGAGCCGGACGGGTGTCACCGGGAGGGAACGGGGGCTTTCACAGGCTCGGGAGGGTTTTGTCCCAGGTGAGCGTGAGGACCGGTGTTGCTGTCGTGTGCTTGCTGAGCTGATCTGCCATGGAAAATCAGTGTTCCACAACCAGGTGAAGGAGCTGGTTCCCTGCCCTGAACAGCAGCCAGCTGTGACAGCAGGGAGCGATGGTGAGGGGCGGGCTGCCGAGCTCAGCTGGGACAGATGATCACTTATTTAGGCAGCTCCTTCCAGCTTATTTAAGCCAGGCTGCCTCTCTTCCCTTTTGATGCTCCAAATTTTGGGTAGCTGCCCTGCCCTTCTGCTCCACCGAGACATGGCTGGGTCCAGTTGCAACACCCCAGGTGTTGCCTGGCTTCTTCCGCTCTCCCTCCCACTCCGAAACTGCGGGTGACTGCTGGCTGCTTTTCCTGCCTTCCCTCCCCATCCCGCGTGGATCCTGAGCCTCGAACCCAGCCCAGATAGCCTTTCCCCTGGTGATGGCCCTCTGCTGGCATGGATTTGGTGGCTTTCCCGCTGCGGCAGGGACTCGAGCTGGAGGTTAGTGCACATGGCCACTCACCACTGTGCAAAGGGGATGGGCTTCTCTGGCCCTGCTCGCTGTGGCTCTTGCCAGCTCTGCCCAAAGCCTCGGCGCAGAGCGGGGCATCTTCGACTGAGGTGGTGTTGATGCTCACGACAAGTTTAGCAAAGGGCTGACATCGCAGATGGGCAATGTCCACTCGTCCCCCAGGCAGCCTGGGCTGGGCACGAGGCCAGCAGAGCTGGCCAGGCGTCCCTCCGCTGGTCCCCAGCATCCCTCCTCCCCTGTTGTCTGAAAGTCAGCCCTGCCACGGAAGGGAGCTGGTTGCGCTCCCCCTCCCCACGCCTGACTCTCAGGAGCCGGCCCACAGCAGCACTTTAGCGCGTTTGCGGCTGGTGGAACATTTGCAGAGAGGACGTCAGAAAAAGGGCTCAAACCGCAGCCAGGCGTGTGAGATAGGCATGGCTCCGGGTCTGACTTTTACTCAAAAGCCAGCAAAGGATGAGTAAAGGTTTTGTGGGCAGAAGTCGCAGCTCGCTCACCGGGGTAATGCATGCTCCTTAACAGAAATATCTTTGTAAAGCCACTGCTGTTTGTTCTCTGCTCCGGTGGCTGTACGACAGCAACCAGTTATGCTGGTTACTGGGAGCCCATCGTAAAAGTTGTTAGCTTCTGCGATAGTCCTAAGAAAGAAAAATACTTGGACTTTAGACTTTTAAGGAAATAAGTAGCTAATAGTTCATCCAAGTGTGAGAAAGGGCATGTGTTTCCTGCTCAGGAATAAGAGCAATTTAACTTATAGGGAACTTAAGTGTTAATCTGAAATGTTTGTACGCCGGAGGTAGAAATGCTTCAGCATCCAGCATCACCGGCTTACTGGTGAAGCTGGGCTGTGTTTTCTAGTACAATGGAGAGGTCTGTCTTTAACAGCATTGTAATTCCACTGATCTGATAACTGAAGGGTTACGCTTGCTGCAGGACGAGGCATGTGAAATATCAGCCGTGGAGATACCACACAAATGCCCACTTAAATGATACTGTCTGGGTACTTACAAAAACCTCATTTACACATAGTCAGGAGAAATTCTTTTCCTAGGAAGGGTTCCTGGCATCTGCTCGTTGCTTTGTTTCTGCAAAGCAGCAGCGCAGGACCCGCTGCAGCTCTGGCTCTCTTGCTGATCGTGTATGCTTTCTAACACCGGGCACGAAGGATACCCAGCGATGTTTCACGGCGCTGGTGTGCGACACTTGCTGTGAGAACTTGAATCCCGTCAGCGTGGCTGCTCAGAGTCATTAGGGAGGACACTGCCGTGCCAGCCCAGCCCAGCCCACAGAGCTCACCAAGGGGTTCTCCGCGGCATCGTTGGAGAGCTGTGGAGAAGGCAAGCCTGCGGCATGGCTGTCCTGGGCTTGCCCGCACGGCTGCTGTGAAATTCAGGCGCAGGGAAAGCTGGCCTTTGGCTGCAGGCTGAGCAAATTCAGGCTTGTTATGGCTGTCTGGTGGGGAAGGGGTGAGAAGGGGTGAAACAAAACTGCCTCTGCTCCTCCCTGTGTGCACAGGAGCCCGGGGAGGTGGCTCTCGATAGCCAGGAGACATTAGTCGTGCCCGTGCCAAGGGCCCCGCGGGCGGCGGGAGGAGGTCTGTGCCGGGGGGTGGCCCTGCGCACCCTGCTGCTGGCCAGGGCGGGTGGCCAGGCAGCCTCCCCGGGAGCCCGGGGTGCTGCGCCAGCTGGCTCCGCGACTGATGCGCCTGGGCTGCGAGCAGTTACTAAGGCATAGCGGGAGAGGTGGTGTGTCCCCCTGATGTTCCGCTGGGGGCCGGGGCAGACCCTGCGCGGGGAGCACGCGTGGCCACGCCGGGGTGCGTGACTCACGGGATAATGCCCAGGAAGTTACACCACCGCATTGCAAGAAAGGGCACAGCCGTATTTACAAAGCATGAGCCTGAGCAGGCTCTCGACGTGCTCATTAGGGTCCTCAATTCCCGGAAGGCAACACGAGGGTAGAGAAAATCCAGCTGGAAGGGGGCAACTCGGGGCGGCAGCAGCTCCTGCTCTGCCCCAGGCCCCCGTCCTCTCTGCACGTCCCAGAGCCGTGCACTGGCCAGGTGCTGCTTGCTGGCTTGGCAGGGGAAGGGATGTTTTCTGGTTATGGGGAAATGTGATCTCTAGCAGCTGCAGGGCCAAAAATCAGACAGGCTTCCAGAGGGGTGTGTTTGAGCCCACCTCCTGTCTGGTAAAGCGCTCCCCTGGGAGGTGGGCTGGGCTGCGGCTGCCCGAGCTGGCTGGGCTCCGCTGCTCCCTTGGGTGCCCCTTCTGTGGGACAGCAGCAACGTTGTCTGCAGGGACAGATGTAGTCCAAATTTGACCGGCAACGGTTTGACCGGCTTCCCTGAAACAGCCCGGTGCAAACATGGTCCGTCGCGGCTGTGTGACACTGGGAGCAGTGCCGGGAGACGGCGGGCAGGAGGAGCGAGGCAGCGTGGTGAGCGCCTGCCGAGAACGAAGCCCAGTCCGGGCTGTCAGTGCCGTGTGCTGGCCGGCGATGCCCTTGCAGTTTCTGCAAGGCACACAGCCGTTTCTTATTGCCAAAGGTGTAGCTGAGATTTTAGAAATGGCAGAGGAAATGGCATTTATTGTGGGCTTTGTACACAGGTCCTGTCTGAAGGAAAATGAGAGGCTCTGGCTTCTGTAGCTGATGGAAGCTGATGGAGCGCTTGGAAGAGTGTACCTTGAGGAAAGGAAACAAATACATATTCTTTTGCAAATTCACGGATCAGGAGTGACACAACTGCAGAACAGCATTCCAGGGTGCAGGACGTTTCAGGGCTTGGAAAACACTGATTATTAAGTATTACTAAATAACAGCTGGAAATTGCACTGTATTTTTCAAATGGCTAATTAAGGATAGATGCATAAATTGGGACACTAGCCCCGTGGAACTGGGCCACAGCGTGACTGACCCGATGCCAAATACCCGGCTGATTGCTCTGATCAAAGCGATCAGTTTGGGAAATTTGGCCAGCAGCCACCTAAAGGGGAAAAGCTCTGCAACAAAGGGGTTTTCAGCCGTCCCAGATTGGGTACAGCTCGAGCTTTGTGGTACAGAAAGAGGCACTGCAGCGGTAACTCTCCATGCAGTTCATGGTACTGTGGAGCCACCAGCGGCAATGGCTGGCCATGCCGGGAAGCTCGGTGCCGGGCTGGGGAGCTCAGCTCCACGTCGCCTCTGCCTTCACGGTTGCCTGAGTGGTGGGGTGGCAGCTGTGGGGACTCTCTGGTGGGCAACGGTCATTGCCACTAACGGTCATCTGCTCGCAGACCACGGCATCGCCCAGCAGTGTCCCTCCCAGCCTCCATGCCTCCATAGTCAGCAGCGTCTTTGGTGCCCGACCTCCGCAGCCTCGAGAAAGCGTCCTCGGCATTAGCTTCAAGCCCTACAGCCCGGAGTCCAGCCCGGTCCCGGCCCCCTGCACGACCTGTGAGAGCACACGTAAGAGGATGGTGCTGAGGGCGGTCTCTGGCCACCCTGGCCCCGGTCCCACCTAGGGTGGGGAGGGATGGAGGGAGGCAGGGAATGCTCCTCCACTGCTGGCACAAGCCTCAGCCACAGGCTGGTGTTTCCCTGGGGGTGTGAGGGGTGCGGGGGGCAAGGGAGAGGACAGTGACCATGGCAGGATGGGGGGATGCCATGGGGAGATGTAGGGTGTGCATGGCTCTGCTCCCCCACATCTTGTGGGTCCTTTGAGGAGCCGGGCGCATGGGGAGCCGGGGAGCTGTTGGCACGTGCCAGTGGGCAGCAAGGTCCGGGCACCCCGGGAAGGCAGCCGCTCCCCCTGACCCTGCCTCCACCCTGCTGCCAGGATCCTCCATGTTCAGAGCTCCCTGCATGAGCCAGCGACGGCTTGCGCTCATCTTCTGCGTCTCCGTCCTCATCGTGCTGCTCATCGCCCTCATCCTGCTGTGTGAGTGGGGTCCCAGCTCGGGGCTCCCTTGGGGGGGAGACCTCAGAGGGGCTGGGGACACCTAGGCTGGGAAATGCCACGGGGAAACCCCCCCCGGGCCGGGAGGTGAGCAGGCAGAGATGTCCTCTTCCCATTTCCTGAGTGTTCCTGACATCTGGTGGACACGCAGGAGCAGGATCGCTGGGGAAAGGGGAGATGCTGCTTGGGCTCCCTGCAGTCCCGAGTGGGGCTTGGGGGGGTTGCACCACGCTTTCCTTCTCCTGGGCTTGCTTCAGCGGGCGGCGGGGCACCCCCTGCAGCACCCACCCTCGCCCTCCCTGAGGCGCAGGGGTCGCAGGCAGGACCCGTCAAACAAAGCGCAGTCCGTAGGTGGAAGAGGCACGGACGGTGGGGGAATCACTTTAGTCCTCGTAACATCTAGCCGCTGGGTCTCCAGCTGCTGTAGCTGCTGGGCGTGAAGCATTCGGCGGGCGGAATGCATCTTTCTGCAGGAGCGAGGCAGAAGTGGGCTGCGTGAGAGGCTTGCAGCAGCTGAGCTGCACGGGGGGAAGCTCAGGGCTGGCCAGTCCTCCCTCAGCCCTGCACCCTGCAGCTCTTCAGTCTTGGCTCAAACGGCGGCCCCGCGCCCAAGCTTGGTGTTTGAGAGTGCCCTTGTGGGTGGCAGACCTCCCTCAGACTCCCGTCTGGGTGGGTCGCAGCATCCTCACCCACAGCGAGTCCCTGCCAGCAGCCCCGGCCTGACCACGGCGTGCGCTTGCTTCCAGTCATGTTCTGGCGGTCGCAGACCGGCATCGTGTACAAGGAGCCCGCTGAAAGCTGCAAGGACAGCCCCGTGCGCTGCGATGGCATCGTTGACTGCTCCCAGAGGAGCGACGAGCTGGGCTGTGGTGAGGCACCAGGAGCCGGGGGCAGTGGGAGCAAGGGGAGCCCCCGGGGCACCGGGTACCACTGACACGTCTGCTCCATCCCCGCAGTGCGCTTTGCATCCGACGAGTCCTTGCTCCACGTCTACTCCAGCACTGAGAGCCAGTGGCTGCCGGTGTGCAGCAGCGCCTGGGACGACTCCTTCTCCAGAAAGACCTGCCGGCAGCTGGGATTTCAGAAGTAATTCCCCAAGGATGAATCATCCTGCTCGGGCACTGGGGCCCTGCCAGCCCCCTGAGCGTTGCTCTGGCCCTCCTGCCCTGGCTGGGTGCATGGTCTGCTGTGCTCTTTCCCCCAGCATTGTGTTTTCCCGCTGGAAGGCTGCGTGTCCAGCGCTGCTCTGGGCGTTTCAGTCTGTCCCCCTCAGGTTTAGTGTGTAGAGCCTCTTTGAGAAGGTGGGGACCAGGCAGTCAGTACCCAGCCAGGGGGGACCCTCACTGCCTCTCTCCTCTCCCCTCCCAGTGCATCGCAGACCGAATACATTCCCCTGCGCGTCTCCGGCAAAAGCCTCACCGTGACCGACGAGCGAGAGACCATCCAGCAGAGCCTCAACAGGTACCAGGCAGCGTCACCTCTTGGCCCTGCCCCTGCTCTGGTGCTGCAGGGCCAGGGTTGAGGCTGTGTCTCCCTCTTCTCTCCTGCAGCTCGCAGTGTCTCACGGGAAAGTACGTCTCCCTCCGATGCACAAGTAAGGGGGCTGGCTGGCAGGGCATGCGGCCAAGGGCAGGCGAGGCCAAACACGTGCTTGGGAGCGCTTTCCTCCTTTCTTTGCACAGGGTTGGGCAAATAGGGCGTTTTCCAGCAAACTTTCTGGGTAATAGGAAACTACAAAGTTTGCATTCCCATGGTCTCTACTGGCCCCTATGAACTACTGAGCACCATTGGTGCCTGCGGGTGGTGGGGATGTCATGCGCATCCCCCTCCAGCTCGCCTCCTCTCTGAGCCCCTCCTCTCAGCCCTGCTCTTCCCTCCAGCCTGTGGGCAGAGGATTTCTGGCCGGATCATCGGAGGAAAGGAAACCTCCGTGAGCAAATGGCCCTGGCAAGTCAGTGTGCAGTACGGGCCGATCCACATCTGCGGCGGCACCATCATCGACGCACAGTGGGTCCTCACTGCAGCCCACTGCTTCTTCATGTGAGTGCTGCTGCAGGCAGCTGCCTGCAGTGCTGCCATCCAGCCCAGGGGCACCGGCTGCAGCTGGCAGCCCTCGCGCCGGCGCTCAGCCCAGCCCCGCGCCCCACGTCTCACTCCTTGCTGCCCCCACTTCTCCCTGCCCAGGAACAGCATGAAGATCCTTGACGACTGGAAGGTGTATGGCGGGGTCTCGGACCTGAAGCAGCATGCAGAGGGCATCCCCGTCTCCCAGGTCATCATCAACTCCAACTACAGCGATGATCACGATGACTATGACATCGCTCTCATGAAGCTCTCCAGGCCGCTGACGCTCTCAGGTGATGCCTCTCAGTTTGCCGTGCCGCTTGGCTGGGGCTGGTGTTTGAGAGGACAGAGAGAGACTGGGGATGGGCAGGAGCCAAAAGGCAGCTCGGGTCCCCTTGGAGCCAGCCCTGGGCTGCTGCCAGCCGGAGCATCCCACTCTGCTGCGGCCACGCTGCTTTCCCCTGCCTGTCCTGTGGTCGGGAACCGGTCCATCCTCCCTGGCGGGGCCCGGCACGCACGCAGCCGTGGGCTCGGCTGTGCAGCCGGCATCGTGCCGCTCGCTGTGCCCCACATGGGCAGTGTGGTGGGGGGGCCGGCAGGTCCCTGCCTGGGTGGGCTCAGAGGGGAGCGTTTCCTGCACACCGTGCTCCTCCCTAGCCACAGGGCTGGTGACTTCAGTGGCTATTTTGCTCCTGGGTGACTCATCCCTCTCTCCTCGCCTGGTTTTCATCATGTCTCCCTCCAGCTCAGGTTCGCCCAGCCTGCCTTCCCATGTACGGCCAGCGATTCCAGACCGGCAGGTCCTGCTTCATCACCGGCTTTGGGAAGACCAGGGAGAACGAAGGTGAGGGTGGACGCTGGCTCTCCGCAGGCAGCTCCGGTGCGCCGCAGCCCAACCTGCAAACGCAGCACGTGAGGAGCCAGCGTGGCTCTGCTGCAGTATCCGAGGGCCATTCCCGCAGGGGTGACTCGCAGCAGTTGCCCTCCCTGCTGTGTGGCTCTGCAGAAGTAAGGCCCGCAAGAAAGAGCATCTTCCTCCCTACTGCTGCGGAAACGCCTGGTGCTGCGGAGGGGCCCGGGGGCGGTGGGGGGACGAGGTCCACCCTGCCCCACAGCTCCTCCTGCCTTGCAGATAACACGTCCCCGAAGCTGCGGGAGGCCGAGGTGAAGCTGATTGACTACAAGATCTGCAACAGCGACAAGGTGTACGAGGGCTACCTGACCCCACGGATGATGTGTGCTGGGTACCTGCAGGGAGGGAAAGATGCGTGCCAGGTGAGCCGGGGGCACATGGTCCCACCAGCAAGGTGGCGTGGGACTGGCAGGGCTGCCCATTTTTCCCGCACGCCGGTGTCCCCTGGCTGGGTACCGGCAGAGGGGGATCTCCTATCTCTTCTCACTGCTCTACCCCTCTGTGCCAGGGTGACAGCGGAGGGCCCCTGGTCTGCGAGGACAACGGCCGCTGGTATGTGGCCGGGGTGACAAGCTGGGGGACAGGATGTGGCCAGAAGAACAAGCCCGGTGTTTACACACGTGTGACAAAGCTCCTCACCTGGATACACAGCAAAATGGAGGTGAGGTGGCGTGGCAGGGCTGTGCTCGGGCAGGGAGGCTTATCGGGTGGCCTCGGGTGCGTTGAGAGGGGCGGTATCCCCCCCAGCCCAGCCTGTGGCACCTCACCTTTGCTCTCTCCTCTCTCCCTTGCAGAGCGAGAACGACTAAGACCGGGATGGACACTTGCCTGGACTGTGCCTCTCCGGCTAGCACAGGCTCCTGCTCTCGGTGGCCGCCAGGGCACGATGCTACCAGCAGATCCCCCCGCCTATCTCTGGACTGTCTGTGCAGCCAGGGCCATGTTGCTGTCCCCAACCTCTGAAAATACGGTGTCTGCAAAGTGACTCTGCCCTCACCCAGTGCAAGGGAGGTGGCCCGACGGTGGCTGGGCAGAGCACCCAGCCTGCCCCAGCCCGGCAGTGCGCAGGGGCCAGCAGCCTGTGCCGGCAGCTGGCCGTGCCGGCTGGGAGACGCCTCCTCGCCCCCGTGTCTGTGGTTCTTCTCGTGTAAATAGACGTGTCCGGCCGGGGGGTGTTGTGAGTGCTTCCTGGCAGGACTGCGGCACACTCAGTGAGTGAGGGGCTGCGAGCGCTGCCCGTCGAGCCGGTGGAGGTTGCGGATGGAAGCGAGGAGCAGGAAAGCCGTGGGGTGCCCATGGCGAGGGAGCGCTCTCTTTGGCATGCTGCTGGCGGGTCACAGCTGTGCGTGGGATGGGGCTCATCCAGCATGGTGCAGCTGTGTTGCCACGCTGTCCCGGCGGGCAGCAGCTGCCCACAGCCATGAGGCTGCGCTCCCTGCTTTCTCCAGGGAGAGCTGAGGAAAGCGGAGCCTGGAGGTGCAGTTACACCACCCTCTAGGAGGAGCAGTAGTTGCTCTCATGTTTGCAGATAGGTTTAGGAAGCGCCTTGTAAATTATGTTCCTCCCAGTGAGAGAAATACCCGTTTGTTTGTTTTTCCATGCTGCGGACATGGTCTGAGCAAGCACTCGCTCCCAGGACTGCGTGCAGCACGTCTCGGTTCCCCTGCCTACTCCGATGAGGATTTCGGCAGCGGCGTGGGGCAGGTCTGCACTCTGGGGGTGGCTGTGGGAGGTGTGACAGAAGCCAGCAGCAGCCAAAGGCCAAAATGGAGCGTGATGGAGAGCAGCCACCCCTCCCAGCAGCACCCAGCCTCTCGTGTGAGCCAGCCCCTGGATCGCACAGCTGTTTGTTCCGACCGTTCGGGATTGTTTCCTCCTCCCTCCGGCTGCTGGGCATGCGGGAATCCTGTAGTCAGCCTTACCTCCCTGGCCACACCAGAGTGGGGACACGTTTCCCCCCACAGAAACAAGTGCCTGCATCTCCCTGTGGATGCTTCGAAGCACACAAGGTGCTAGAGGAGATGCCCAGGTCGGCAGCGTGAGCGCCCATTGCACGGGCAGAGGCTGGCTGCCCCTTTGCTGAGGCTGCACTCCTCTCCCCAGACGTGTGGTCAGCTGCAGAGGGGTCCTGGGGAGCCTGGCCACCTGGTACTCTTCTCAATAAACATTTCGGTAGTGCTTCGCGTGGAGACGGCTCCTTTGGACAGGCTGGAAAGGAAGCTAGTGAGCCCCAGGGCTGCTCCCCTCCTTGTGGCTCTTTGGGCTCCAGTGGCGAGGCCGCACTGGCTGCGGTGGGCCCATGGGACTGGTGTGCAGCAAGGGAGTGGGGGGAAGATTGCAGCTGTGTGCCCCCATGCAGCCCGCGGGCCGGGGTCCACGGGATGCGCTCAGCACCCCAATGCACACCCACTCCTGAGCTGCTCTGTGGCTGTTGCCGCGAGTGTGGGCACATGTGATAGAGTGGCTTTTTGCAAAAGCCCTTCCTACCCTTCCCCCTCTGAGTTACTGCTCCTGACTGGGAGGAAGGAGGCGTTTTAGGTCCTATGGGGGCTTGGCAGTAGATGCTCAGGTATAGAGGTGATGTAGGGATGGAGCTATATGGGGGTAAAGCCTCCTGGCGGGGAGAGAGGGTGGAATCCATGGCCATGAGCCCAGGGGAGACCTGTACCAAAATCCAGCTTGTGAATGCTGTGGACCAGAATAAAACACTTTCCTGAGAAGGCTGCACAGCCTGTGCAGTTGCCCTACGTTAGGGCAATGGCAATAATGAGCATTTAGCCTTGAGTTTTCCTTAGGAGGAGGAAAGGTTACTTGTAACCCATGTTCTTGCAGCTGGAAACATTAAAGGAGGGACTGGTGCTCCGGGGAGCTCACTCCCTGTCTTTGAAATAGTCTGAAGCTGCCTCACAAGCCTGTCTCTGCTAGTTCCAGCCATGGTGACCCCTTCTCTTCCCAGCCCGGGAGCGTGATGGCCACCCGCTGCAGCCTGCCTCTGCCTCCTTGGGAAGGAGGCTGGTGTGGCGTCGGGGGGCAAACCCCGAGCAGAGGGCTCAGTCGCTGTGGTGTCCAGTGTGTCCTGCAGAGGAACTGGAAACATCGGTTCCCCAAATGATGTGGGTCCTGGACTTTGCATGGACCGGGCAGCCTGGTTTCTGACCTGTATCGCTCACAGCGGGGCCACCTGGCTCTCGGTGGACTGGGAAGGCTCATTTCCCATAAGCGTGCTGGAGAGTGCCATCTCCAACCGTGCACAGGCTCTGGAGCTGCAGAGGCTACCTACAAAGTGAAGATGAGAAATTGTCGGGGTGTGTGGGCTGCCGCAGGCACGTCTCCTTCTTGCCTGCTGGGAGCATCCCCCGGGTTCCCAGAACTGGCCGCCTGCTGTGGAAAAGGTTATCTGCAGGCAGCGAGCTGCGGTTTGCATTTGAACTTAGGGATAGCAGGTCTAGTCTGGCTCTACGTGTACAGAAAGCACCTACCTCCCCCTGGGACTCGGAGCAGGGCCCAGTGCGCAGGGCAGCGCTTGGCGGCCGCTCTTAGACCTGCACCGAAACAATAATAGTTGTTGCCTTTTGGGAAACACTGAGTCAGCCTGACCTCAAATAGCTTTTCAAAGAAGCAACCCAGAAACCTCCCACAGCATGCGTGAGCCTCCCGTGAAGGGGGGGGGGCGCGGAGGCCAAGGGACCGTTTTCACTTTGTAATGTCTTTGCTGCTCAGTGAGTTCAGGGGGGAACAACCTGCTGCTGGCGACAAGCTGCCCGTAGCTCAGGCTGGAGGGGGGCTTTGTAGCGGCGGTGCAAAGCCCAGCCTGTCCGGGCTCCCGTTGTAACGGGGCACTGACCTGCCAGGAAGCGCAGAGCTGCAGGATTAACGGTGGTAGCGGGAGAGGGAGCAGAGCCCGTGGGTGCGGGGAGGTGTACGTGCTGAGCTCCGTCATGCGCACACAGCTGGAGAGCTGCCCAGGGGTGCAGATGATGCCCAGCAGCTGTACCCCGCGTTGGGGTGAATCACAAGGCAGGGGGGGGCCATGGCCGGGCCGGCTCAGCTTCCCGGGGGCGGGAGGGAGCTGGCCGTGCAGGATATGGGCTCAGGGGTGCTGCTCAGCTGAGAAAACATTGAGCCAGACCAGAAGCTTTGCTGGGCACTGACACATCTGGTGCTGCTAGAACAACCCTGAAAACCGCAGCTAAAAATGGCAGCGTGAAAAGGGCCTGGGGCAAACCTGCTGCAGCAGCCCTGCGGTCGGGGCGTGCGAGGTGGGGCTGCCGTGCCGGCAGCGGCGGGCAGGCACTGCTGCTCAGCCGCCCTGCTCACCCGCTCCCGAGGGGCTCCGGCGCTTCCCCAGCGAGTTGGAGGTGTCCTCTCCGGGAGAGATGCCCCGGCAGACGGGGCTCTTCAGGAGAGCGGGTGACTTGGGGAGGCTGGTGCCTCACCTGCAGCTGGCAGCAAAGCCACCAGCCTCCCCTTTCTGTGGCTTCGCGCAGCCGCAGGGCTCTGGCCTCGGGGAAGCGGCAGTGCTGGCGGGAGGTCGTTCCTGCCCTGGCCAGCGTGCCGTGTCGGGTGCTGCCAGCCACGTGGCTGGCACCTGGCTCGGGTGCCTCGGTGGCACTGCTCTCTGTCACCTATTTGCACATCCTGCTTGGAGGCAGCAGAGGAACGGCAGTGGCTTTCCTCCCGGTACCACGGGTACGGGCTCCCACTGGGGGTGACCCAGGAGTGATCTGTGCTGGGTGCGAGGCCCGTTAGGTGCCCTGCGTTAAGGGCTAAGTGCCACCTCTGCCCCTGGTCACAGGAGAGACTCCAGGGAGGAACGGGGGCTCTTGCTCCCCGGCACACAGAGGCACGGCGTCTTTGCTGACCGTGTTACCGCCACTCTGCACGTGCAGTGGTGAAGGCAGTGGTTTTTTGACAAACAAAAGTAGTTGAGACGGGGTAAGAGTAGGGGTCACACATGACTTCCCCGTGTTAGGTTGGTCTGATTAAATTGTGAATTCAACGGGTCTTAAGTTACAGACCCAGCTTACGTTTGTCCACAGCCTCTCTGGGATCTCGGGGTTTCTGCTCATAAAAGTCACAGCCTGCACCACAGAGCAGCAGCTAATAATGTTTTATTGCTGTCTGCGATGGCATGCCGGAGAAACAAAGAATTGAAACAAAGAAGAAAGAAAACAAAAATTGAAACCTAATAAGATCTTGCTGGAACTATGATCCTGGTAGCAGTGCCATTTCAGGGTACGGAGGACCCCCTCCTCTGCTGTGGATTTCACCTCCTCAGAGGTTATTGCTCCTCTGTTCTCTGAAATAGCCTCTCGAAGCAGAGAAATTATTTCAGCCCCTAATACAAATTTAATTTATTTCTTCTAAACCTGACATCCAGTGGGCTCTCCTCCCGGGCCCACAGGAAGGTATGCTGTGCTTTCCCAAGGGCTGAAGTTTTCTACCCAGATTGGAAGCGATGAGTTTCTCGTGAAGCTGCCTGCCCACGCCTGTCGTGCTCTGCTCTTCCCAAAGACAGCGCCGTGCAGATGAAGCAGACGTCTCGGACGCCGCTTTGCCTCCGCTCCTGGAGCATTCGGGCAAAAAGGTCCTGCTGGTCGCAGCCCCCGGGGGAGCACAACTGCAGTGGGTGCCAGCCCAGCCCCGAGGAGCCTCCTGGGACCAGCCCAGGCCGTCGCTCGCAGCTCTTGCGAAGCCCCCTGCGCTTAGCAGCCTGCTTGCTTGGCTGCGTCCTGCTCTGCAGCATCTTCCGAGCCAAGGAGCACTGAGCGTGGCCCCACATCTGGCCGGGTTGTTTTCATGTTTCTGCGTGCTTTGGAAATCATAGGCCAGTGTCCCCAAGGAATACAAATTACAAAAATACAGTCTGGCGGGCACCATGCGAATTACCGCCCATTAGTGGTGTTTTTCCCAAACTCTCCTTTTATAGCTCTTTGTTCTGTTCTGTCAAGACTGATTTGTTTATATGGTTTCAGAGATGATGTTTCTCTACAAAAATGTTTTTCCCGTAGTTTTGGATTAGTTTCCTTCCACGGTCAGTAACATCATCACTTGGCACAAAGGCGCTGAACTTCAGCTTGTGCAATACCCACGCTGGCTGGGCTCGACTAGTGAATACGGCCCTCGGCAGCGTCACCACAGTCCGCTGCTTTGTCGTTGGCTCCCAGGGGAACGCAGAGCACAAGAAACGACCTAGGCCTGATGCAAGACGATGTTATTGGGTTAAACGCAGCCGTATGGCTGTGCAGAGCTCCTGTCGCTGCTCGGTTCTCCCCTGCCCCCGACCAGGCTGAGGGCTGCGTTGCCGCCGAACGAGCAGTTTGCAAGCTTGGCATTACAGAGAAGGGAAAGACCTTAAAATCGGAGGGGAAAGTTCTGGAGAGCAAGCGGCTCCTTCCCCTACTCTCTGCCAGGCCACGCTGCCCCGAGAGCGCAGGGAGGAGGCGGCTGCTCCAGCGTAAGACGACACACGCCGAGATGAAACCATGCCCTCGTTCAAGCTGCTGGCAATGCTCCTATTGACTCAAACAGTGTGAGGAGATCAGCCCAGCCCCTTCGTTAGCATAAATCAGCATCGCCTGCCTGGCCTCGGTGCTGCTAGCCCGCATTACACCCGCAAAAGGTTTGGCCCAGTTTCACCAGAAAACAAGCCATTGCTCGGTACTGTTCTCGCCAGCAGTGCGGCTCCTTGGAGCAGATGTTTACCATTAGCAACGGCCGGAGCTGCTTTTGCGGTGGACCCTTCCCTTTCTATGTTCACAGCAGGATCTTTATTTTACCTCAGTTTGTACAGAAAAAAAAGTAATCTGTGCTGCCAATTTTTTAGATTCTACTCGCTTTGGGCAGCGCCTTGCAAATCTGTCAATAAAGAGCTAAAGGAAGGAGAGCGCATAGCACATCCAGCCGCAGCCAGCCGTGTGTCCTGGCCGCTGCCTGCCTGGGGGCTCTGTGCCTGTGCCTCCGCAGAGACCCCCCGCACTCGCTGCAGCCCCCAGGGCATGATCGTGGCATCAGAATATTTTACTGCGTGCAGTGGATAATACCAGCTGAGGAACGGGTAAGGTCAGAGGAGCCCGAAACTTGATTATAACTGCTTGATCCCGGCCTCGCTCACTGCGGGGTAACTGACAGCCTTATCATCTTATCCCTACGCATTAAAGAGACTTGATGTTGTCCAGCTCCTCTGCGTTGGTCTGTATCTCTTGACCCTTCCAAATAATTGCCTTGAAATGCCAGTGCTGGTTTATTTCCTTTTTATATTTTACTGGAAACTGGGAAATGAACGTACAACGGACTATGTGCCATTATTGTCTGATTTCTATCTAAGATGCATTTGAGTTATTAGGGGATGAACCAGCTCAGCACTGACGGCATTGCTAAGGTGTTTTTTCCAGAAGAAATGGCTCTCCAGGGCAGCAGCAGGAGCCAGGCAGACACGGGTGTGCCAGCCTGGCCTGAGAGGGAGCTGTGCCCCGCGGCACTCGGCAGTCAGCTACTGCCCAGCAGTGCTCTCAGCACCCTGTTGCCCATCTGACGCTGTGCACGGCCTGTGGGAAGCTCTGGGTTTGTGCGAATACCACCGAGCAGTTTTGGTGCTGCGGTTTGCACAGCTCCCAGCAGCTCAGGGCAGGCCCCCAGCTCCCTGCCCTCCTGCTGCAGATGCCCACAGCCACGGGGTGGTGGCCCTGGCCAGGGCCTGCGGGCACCTGGGCAGCTCCAGACACGGCCAGGACCAAATCTTCCCTCCCCGCTGTGGCTGCCACCAGGCTGCTCCCTGGCCACGAGCAGCTCGCCAGGCACAGGCGTTCCCTCCAGGCACTGTGCCGCGCTATATTAAACACGTATCTGCCTCCCGCATCTTGCTCCTCCCAACGCGTCCAGCTGTGAGATGGGAATAAACCGGGTGGTTGCCACAAAGCTCTGCGACAGGGCGTTTGTTGGCAGCAGCAGTGGGTCCAGGCCTTCTCCTTCTGTTAGACAGCATTTTGCCTGGACTGTCCGAACTATGTGCTGGGTTCTGACCTGCTCTGGGAAAAACCCAAAGGGTCTGGTTTTCTGCAGCTGCTAAAGGCTGGTGGATCTGGAGGAGTCCATGCAGGTAGCAGGTCCTGAGCACGCCTGAAAGCAAATCAGGTGCTACCACCACTGAGCGAGGCCAGGATGGAAGTGTCCCTGTTGCCCCCTCCCCAGGTGGCCTGACCTGGGTGGCTCCTGAGATCCAACCGAGCAACGTGGCTTAATCCCTGTGAACCGGGCCACCTGGCCTGGCAGTGTGGCATCCCCCTTTCCCAGCGATGCTCTCCTGCTCTCGGGAGGCAGCGAGCAAGAGAGAAAAGCCTCTGGCACCGTGTTTACCAATTTATCTGTGCAGGTTTTGTGTCAGCCTCAGAGGAGCTCTGGCAGTCTGTTGCTCGCTGTTTCCCCCGCTACCTCCACAGCAGGCACACAACGCGGGGCAGAGTCCACGCCGGCTCTCTGGGGCGGGAAGGGATGTTTCAGAGCCTGGTGGGGGCCTTTCCCCCTCCCCAGCTGCCCCCTGCACGCAGCGGGACTTGCTGCATGATCTCATCAATGCTTAGAAATTTCTAAAGGCTGGGTGGCAAGAGGATGGGGCCAGACTCTTTTCCGTGGTGCCCAGCAACGGGGGCAACGGGCACCAACTGGAACACGAGAAATTCCGTCTGAACACAAGGAAAAATTTCTTTACTTCGAGGGTGACGGAGCACTGGAACGGGCTGCCCAGAGCGCTTGTGGCGTGTCCTTCTCTGGGGATATTCCAAACCCGCCTGGATGCCATCCTGTCCAACCTGCTCCAGGTGAGCCTGCCCTGGCGGGGTGGGTGG
>VYXH01009916.1:105562-161304 GCA_013397275.1 Burhinus bistriatus | reverse complement strand
CCCACCGGAGGCCAGCGTGGGGTAGCCCTCGGGCACGCCCTACCTGCCCCCCCCGGTACGCCCCGGGCTGGCTGGGCTCCGCGGTGCGCAGGGATCTCGGGGAACCGGGAGGTTAGTCCTCCTCTCCAAGTATTTGGCAGCATTCTGGCTTCTGTTGTTAAATATTTTAGTAACACCGTAGCAATACGTAAACAGTCGAGTGCTTTATCCCGGGAAGGCGTACCAGAGGAGAGGAAGAGCGTTGTCTCTCAGGGTGTGTAATTAATGCTTCCTGAAGAAACAGATATCGGAGTCCATGTGGTGGAACTCGGATCTTGCAGGAATATTTCTGTGGGAGGGAAAGTGACAGGTGGTTTGTGTGGATGTGAATAAGCTTTGCTGCACAAAAGAGCAGCCTCCCGGGAAAAGCTGCCTGTGGGTTAGGACTTGGAGCAGTCCCCTGCACCCATTTCAGCAAGCCCCTGGTGCTCCGAGGTGCTGTTGGGATTTTTGGTCCCCCTGGGGGGTTTCGCTCCCAGTTTGAAATGAAGACAAGCCCAGAGAGTCCCCGCCGGCGCCCAGCAGGAGCGTGGTTCCGAGGCAGTCCGAGGCGGAGTGATGGGGAGCGCGCGCGAGGCAAAGCTGCCAGCGTAAAGTGCAGTCGCTGCAGAGCCAGGCCACCTGTTAGACCGTGCTCGTGGGCCTGCCGGAGGGCACCCCAGTGCCTGCGAGGTGTGAGGCTGGCTGCACCTTCCTCTCGTGATGTTCGTGTTTCACGCTCACCTTGGAATTTTAGCTGCCTCCTTGAAACTTACCCATTCGGCTGACACATCGCGGAGAGTCACGGTTTTACCAGGAGCTTAGACTTTGGTGTCGAGGACAACTCCCCAGCACAGCAAACCGGCAGCTTTGTGTCCGGTTGTTCCCCCGTGTTTGCCGTTTGGGCTGTTTGTGTGTTTCCAAAGCGTAAAGAGGCCACCATGCTCCGTGGCTGTCATGTCGCTGCTCCTCCCAAGCACGGAGAAGGCACTGCTCGCACTGGGCGGCACGGAGGCACTCTGCCGAGGGGCTGTGGCTGTCCCTCCTTGCGGCGTGCAGCCGCAGTGGTGCTGGCAGGGACACCGGCCACGCCCGGTGGGGACTTCTGTTTGCCTTGTGCTCGGTGGTGGTCGTGACTGATGGCAACAGCAAAGGAGTGAATGGAGAAAATGTCCGCTCTTTGATGCTGTGCTTGAGCGCGGCAGTATTGTGGCACCCCAGGACACACGGCAGCTTGAAACAGCTTCTATTCAGTGTTTTCTGGTGATCTGGATTTCACTCGCCACCGGGACCTGCCAGGTAACCTCTGCTTTTGACTGACCTGTTCGATTCCCGTTGTTCTGATGCCCGGCTGTGCCCCGCTCGGCGCACAGAGCCCGGGGTTTGGCCAGGGTGTGGCGGGAGGACAGGAGAGCTCGAGCAGGTGCGGTGCTTAGGTTTACAGCACCCGATTATCTGTTAAGCAAACGAGGAGAGAACAGGAGCCGCACACTCCTGGTGGGAGGTGGTGGCGGGGGTGTTTACTGCTTCCCCGGAGCCGAGGGCTGGGTTCCCTGCCTGCTCTCCCGACGCCAGCGCTGCTGGGCGGCCATTAGCTCGGCAATCGTTGCGCTGGAGGTTTGCCTCAAATGAAGGGCTAGCCTCGCTCTTTCGTGCCTGCCGCTTCTTGTTGGGGGAAACACGTATTGTCGGGGTGGGCCGGGGACTGCCTGTGAGCCAGATGTGGCCGGGCAGCTTTGGCTGAGGCTCCTTGATGTTTTAGGGCTAGTTGCCTGGGGCTGGAAGAAGCCCTGCAGGAGGCGAGTTTAATGCTGGGGTACAGGTGAGGAATGCAGCACAGGGTGCGCTCAGAGCCTTGCTTAACCGTGCTCAGCGATTCCTGTGACCACGTGTTCCTGCAAGCATCGACCCGGTCAGGGCTGGTCCGTGGGGGTCCACGTGTGAGTCTCGTTCAGCAGAAGAAGGGCTGAGGTTTGGATTTCTGGGGCTCCTGGAGAGGGTTTCCTTTGAATACCCTCTGGTTTGGGGAGATACCCCAAATCCGATCTTCTATCCGTTCAGCCTTTCAATTGGCACCAAATTTGGGAAGTGCCGTCCACATCAGAATGGCGGGGGCTGGAAATCTCTCCTTCTCTCTCATTTAGGAATATGAAGCACAACAACAGGCACATTAATAGCCAGATTGATGCTGACGTGAAATGGCAGAAGAGCGCATCTATGCATAGCTGGAAATGTCCGTTCACACATGCACACTCTTAAATGCTCCAGGCAACTGAGCACTGCTGTCACGGTCTTGGGGGCTTTGCACAGAAAGTAGAGATTTTAACTAGGTCTGATCTTCAGGAGATGCCCTGAGGACTCCTGACGGAAGGAGGAGGCTGCCTGGCGTTATGCGGTGATGGCTGAGACTTGACAGCGCTGATTTATGCAAAACAATGAAAAGGAAAAGGGGACTTCAAGATTCAATGCCGTTACAAATTTACCTGCCTCGCTCCGGCATGATTTGCCATGCTACGGAGAGCTAATCAGTGGGCAGGAGAGACTGGGGTCTGTCTGCCCGGATTTTCCCCCGCTCCTCTATCTCACACACACACACTCCATGCATGCACACACGCTAAATCCAATGACATGCAGAATTGCAAGGAGGGATTATCCAGGAGCAGGAGGCTGAGGGCGAGCTGTGACTGTGCCTTGCATGGAGTGAAGCATGTTGGCTACGAGCTTGGCAGGGAGGCAGCAGGGCCGTGGATCATCCGTCCGCCTCTGGAGCCTGTTGGCTGCGCCCGTGTGGGTGCGAGTGGCTCCCAGCTCCGGCTGCCCGAAGCCCAAGCACAGCGTGGGGAGGGAGCGGCGAGGCTGGCCCTGGTGCTGCCATCGGCTGTGCTGGGCAGGATGGGACCGAGCCCCGGCTGGGTGCCGCCTGCCCTGGGGTGCTGCTCCGGGGGCTACCAGCCCCGGCTGGTGGCCACAGGGGCCAGCCTGTGCCGAGGAGCAGCCACGGCTGTGCTGGCTCCTTTGGCCCCAGGGCAGAGCAGGGTGCCCCGGGGCGGTGCTTCCCCAGGGCAGAGAGGGCATCCCTGGGCAGGGGGCCCTGCCAGCGTGCGGGGATGAGGGCGGCTCTGTGGGCACCGCCTGCAAACCCTCACCACGGGGCAGGTCCAGCCCTGGCCGCCTCTGTGGCGCAGGGTTAGTGTCTCATCCCGGTCTCATCCCCATCCTACCAGAGAGGGGTTCAGCGGGAGCACAGGACAGCCCCCAAACAGCAAACTCCACGGAGTGCCTTGGGCTGCGTCCTTGTCGCCTTCACGGGGAGCCTCTCCCAAATGCCTGACGTCCCCCTCCTGGCACCCGCTTTCCCTCAGCCGTGCGGGTGGGGATGGAGGGGTAAATACTTGGTTTTCCTTCTTAAATCTGCGGATTGGGTTGAGGTGAGAGGGAAGGAGAGTTCTGGGCACCACTGCCCCGCTTCCTGTGCCGCTCTGCCTCTCTCTGTATTAAGGCAGGTCTGGCAGTTTTAACAGGAAAAAAACATGTTTTGATTCAAGTCGCATGCAAAGGGCGCTGCGCTGCCCCTTCCCTGTGATTTGTACAGGTGTGTGGCTGTGGGGTTTGGTGACTGCAAGCTTTGTGTCACTGACGGGGAGAAAACGGGGAGGTTTCTGCCCCGTGGCGTGGGTGAGGAGCGGGCTGCGCCTGGGGGCCGGGCACGGGGCTCCGTCGCTCGTGGGGCAGCGGTTATTTTTCTGCTGCCTTTGGAGGGTGACGGAGCTGGATTCAGCGTGAACGGAGGGCAGGGAGCAGTGCCTTCGTGCCTTGAACACCGCGGTCGGAAGGCGCAAGTGGGGAAAACGGCAGCGCCTTTGCAGTGTTTGCTCTTCTCACTTTATTTCAGCTTTGTGAAAAAGTGGGTGGGCCAGCTTGAAACAACGCAAAAAACCTGTGCCACTTCGCAAAGCATATGCTGCCTTGGAGGAGAACTGGGCTCGTTTGCACTCCAGAATGCTGTGTTTGTTGTTCTAGCAAGGACACCGCCAATCCTGACGGTTAACTCGTGGGGAGGGAAGTTTCAGTGTGCGGAAGTGTGTGAATTTTGGGAACTGAGTTAGAAAAACAAAGAACATATGTGTGCTTGGCTTGGCAAGAAAAGTGAGCTGTGCTGCGCTGAACGCGAGGAGCCAAGAGCTGAGCAGAGGACTGGAAACAACGCCTGGGGCTGAGCGGGGCCCCAGCGCTGGGCAGCTGCGGGAGCTGGCGGCGGCGGCTGCGGGAGAGCAGGGAGCGAAGCCTTTGGCCGATGCCAGAGCTGGGAGACGTTCGCTTCTGGTAGCGCTGGCAAAACGCACCCAGGCAGCCAGCAACATGGCTCGCGTGTTTTCGAAGCTGCTCAGGGGATGACTCTGGCCAGCGTGTCAGACCCTCTCACTGTTGCAAGCAGGGCTGCCCGTGCTGTAAAAAACACCGTTCCAGGCGTCAGTGGGAGCACCCCGAAACAGAAAAGGTGTGAGGGGGGGAATGACTCGTGCGTGATGAGTGACTCAGGCTGAGACTGAGGGCTGCGGGGTGCAGGATGAGAAATGCTGCCTTCAGGAGTCGCAGGGCTGCAGGAGGGGAGCGTGTGTGGGGCGAGCGTGACCCACTGGCACCCCTGCGCTTGCACCAGGGCTGCGGGCAGGACAGCTCGGCCCCCAGGAGAGGGTTCACGTGCGCCTTGTGGCTGGGGTGGTGGGGCTCAGGGCAGGAGCGGTTGTGAATAATCCAAAATTCCCAAGTGTGTGCTTCAGGGGATGTCACTGAGCTGCTGCTGCAATAGTAGTCAAATAACGGTAAAATAAACAGTAAAAATGTGATGAACGATTTGTTCAAATTATAAAGGCGTCATGAATGCGCTCTAAGAGCCTATTCATACTGTTCATCTAGCAATGACATGTGCTGTATTGCATCTCCTTGTGCATGTACATCACCCTCATATCGGGTAATGACACTGATTTCGCGCTGGCAGCCTCGGCAGTAAATAGACAAAGGACGTGAGATATAGGACATGGGAAAACGTGCAACTAGAAGTTACTGTATCACCAGCTGTTGGGTTCTTTGTACATGTTTCTAAGACCTGGTAATTATCCAGAATTACGTGCCTCGGCGAACCAGAGGGCTTGTCCGGGCACAGGGAGCCAGCAGCACGCTCCAGCGCGGCGTGGCAGCGCAGCCCCGCGCTACACAATGGCAGCGGCAGCTGCAGGCAAGGGAAATTAAACCCTCCAGTGTTCAGATAAAACACATTTACTTCAAAATGACAAGACATGGAAGGGGAGGGAAGGACGTGGAATTATCATCGGGACGCCACTTGTTATGATGAATACATCGGGTTCTGGAAGCGTGCTCCCCACGTTCGCAGGGGTGAGCCCGGTGCTGGAGGCTGCTTCCTCCACAGGCTCCCGAAGGCGGCACCGGGGACCAGCCGTGGGGGCGAAACACCGCGGGGGCCAGCTTTGGCAAGCTGGTGGGCACTGCCGAGCCCCGCTCCATGCGTGCCCCTTCTGGGCAGCCTCACAGCACGCACTGGGACAAGGGGCCGCAGCAGGTTCTGGGGGACCCTGGTGGCCCGAGAAGCCAGCCTGGGGCAGCTGAGCTGCCCGCCCCTGTTGCGGGCAGCCGGGGTGGGCTGGGATGGAGGTTGCATCCAAATCAGGTCAGGCTCTGGAGGGGCTGAATAGCACCGCGCTGGGGATCTGCATCCTTCAGCTAGCTGAATTCCTGCTCTGTCGAGGGCCCCTTTCTTATCGGCACTAATCCAGCGCAGCAGCTGCAGCAGCTCTGTAGCACTCGGTGCTATCAGTGCTGTGCAGGGCACCCGATAACTCCCCCCCCTTCCTCTCCTGCGCCAGCAGCAAGCCCTCTTCGTGCTCCCACACCATGTATGGCCACCGAGCCCTGTCATCGGGGCGCTTAGTGACTGCCTGGCAGCAGCAGAGCACAAACAAGCAGAGCCCCGTGCATTCCCGAGCCCCCAGCTCGCTCCCTCGAAGGAGGCGCGTCTGCCAAGCCCTCTCCTCCTGGCAAGAGGTGTCCCCCGCACGCAGCCACCCACCGGGAAGGGGCGGCTGTGCCCGCAGTGCCCTGTGCCAGCTGGCAGGATGGAGGACAGCCGCTCCCCTGGCCCCTGCCTGTGCCCTCGGGAGAAGGAGAACGGATGCTCGTGCCGGTCCCGCTGTGCTCGGGGCCAGTTAATA
Organism: Burhinus bistriatus; assembly: GCA_013397275.1. NCBI lineage: Eukaryota > Metazoa > Chordata > Aves > Charadriiformes > Burhinidae > Burhinus > Burhinus bistriatus. The sequence goes on along the minus strand of VYXH01009916.1, from coordinate 155,059 downwards.
GGTACCGTGTGTGCTGGCAGGGCCCTCTCTTTGCAGAGCAGCCGTGCCTGGTGTTGGCTGGTCCCAGCAGCGAGAGTGCCCATCCCAAATGGGCGCAGCAGCAGCTTGGGGTGTGGAGATGTCACAGGGAGTGTCACAGCCCGGCCGCAGTGTTGTTACACCCAGGCTGGCATCCCTGGAGATGGGTCCGTGCTCCGGCTGGGTGCCCCCGCACCAGGGCAGCGTGTCGGTGCTTGCGAAGGGGCAGGGAGCAGCTTGGTGGTGAGGGGGGACCGGGGGGTACTGATGGTCTCTCCTTGCTGCTGCAGGTGAGCGTGGGGAGCTGGGAGGGGCAAGTGCAGCTTCGAGCTCGTGTCCCACCAGGCCACTGGCCTCATTGTAGGAATGTGCTGTAATTGCTATGCTAATTGGGACAAATTAAAGTATACTCTGGGTGAAGGGCACAGTGTTGACCTTGATGGAGAGATCACAGCCCTTGTGCTGGCCCCATTGCCTGCAGCGCAACCTTGAGACGGCACTGAGATTCATGCCAGGAGCAGAGCCCGCAGTGGGGAGGTGGTTGAAAATATACTACAGAACCCCACAAAAAGTCTGTCTGTCTGCTCTGACCCTTCCCCTCCTTTGAACCTGCGAGCTGCTGTGTCCCCGTCGGGCTGGGTGCAGCTATGGCACCAGGTATTGTGGCCGGGTCCCCGGATGTTTCCCAGGGCAAGCCTGGCTCCGTCTGCCAGCGTGGGCTGCAAGGGCTGTGCAGCCCTGCCTCCCCGCGCAGTCGGGCACGGGTTGCCTGTAGTCCCTCCCGTGCACCCCAGCCCCGTCGCGGTGCCCTCCGTCATCTGCCTGGGTGCTGAGCCAGCTTCTCCCCTCTCCTGCAGCGGCCATGGAGGCAGTGCTGATCTTCCTGTGCTCCCTGCTGGTGCCCGCAGCCGTGGCAGACGGTAGGTGCCAAGTGTTTTCCACATGTGGGAGGGTGACAGGGGCATGGGAGAAGGCTGCGGGGCCCCGGAGGACAGCCACCCCTCTGATTCAAGGGGGCTGGAGCGGGGCGTGGGGCTGTGCTGGCCGGGGCGCAGGGGGGGCTGCAGGGGCTCAGCCAGGAGGCTCGCTCGCCTCACACCCCTTGTCTGCTTATTTCCAGTGGCCACCCAGGAGAAGGAGGAGGACCCCTTTAACTATGGTGAGCATCACTGTGCGCGGGGATGGGTGTGCTGGCAGGGGCACGTGTGCATGTGCCATGGGGAGCGAAAGAGGCTGCCCCTTTCCCTGAGCCCAGCCCCTGTGTCTCCTCCCCCCAGATTACCAGAGCCTGAGGATCGGGGGGCTGGTGTTTGCTGTGGTCCTGTTCACTGTCGGCATTCTCCTTATTCTCAGTAAGTTGGGGACCAGGCGGGTGCTGGGTGTGTGGGCTGGGGCAGTGGGGGTCGTTCTCGCAGGGGGCGGCCATTGGGAAAGGCCATGACCCCTTCCCACTTTGGCCACGCTCACCGTGTTTCTCTCCCCTTGCAGGCAGGAGGTGCAGGTGCAGTTTCAACCAGAAGCCCAGGTGAGTGAGGGCAGCATCTCCCTTGGAGAGCCTCTCTGCCCCCGGCTCAGCTCTTCCTGCACTCCCTCCTGCAGCTGGCAGAGTGGCTGCACTCCCTGAGCATCCCTGTCGGGTGCCTGGTGCCCAAAGCAGAGGGATGCTCTGCTGCAGAGCTCCTGGGTGGCAAAGCAGCAGTGCACACTCCCAGGGCACCTTCCTGAGCATGCCCCTGTGCTCTGGGGTGTCCCACCCCTGGGACGGGGTGCAGGTCCCACCCACTCTCACTGTGCACCTCTTCTTGCAGAGCTCCGGGGGACGAGGAGGCTCAGGCTGAGAACCTGATCACCTCAAACGGTAAGGTCGCCTGTCCCGTGCCGTGCGTGCTCCGCTGCCGCTTCTGCGTTGCACCCGCCTGCCTGCGGAGCATCCCGCTGTGGGCAGGCGCTGCGACCGCTCTGCTCTTCCCTTTGCAGCAACGGGAGCACAGAAAGCGGAGAACTGAACAAGAGCCATGCGGTGAGTTCCGGGGCTGCCACAGACCGGTCCAGGCCAGCGTGAGTGGTGCCACCAGGGCTGTCACAGCCTCAGTGCTGGGAAGGAAGGGAGGGGCAGGCGGGGCTGTGCATGGGGGCAACTGCTGGGCTCCAAGTAGACCAGTCTGCTGGGACTGGGCACCTCTGCGTCCCCAGCACGGTGCAGGAGCGAGCGCTGGTAGGGGCCACAGCAGGGAAACACGTTGTGCTGGCGAGGTCCCAGGTGTCCCGTGCTCAGCAAGCCCCAGTCAGCCCGGCAGGAAAAGGAAGCATCTGTCCGGATTTTCCCTTGCGTTATGTTTCCTTTCCTTGTGCTCCTCCACCCCAAAGCGGTTATATTTTTAGGGCCTCTAGAGAGCTGACTGCGGGTCCCCTGGGGGGGTCTCGCTCCTTGCCTGCACTCAGAGTTCTCCGGAGCTCCTGGGCTGTGGCCCACGTTTGGAGATGGGGAAAGTCTGGAGCCCGTGCTGGCAGGAATGCGGCTTGTGCCGCTGGTGGACAAGCCCCGCGCAGGGAAAGGCAGCGGCGCTGCTCCCAGCCTGACTCGCTGCTCTCCTCCCCGTGCAGACCCAGAGACCTGAGGACAGATGCTCGGACCGCAGATGCCAGTGGCCTGTCCGGAAACTGAAATCACAGCAACAGGTCCCTCTAAGGAGATGCGAAGCTGCTGTGTCTGTGTTACCCTCTGTACTTCAGCACCAGTTCTCTGTTTACTAACCCGACTAAACTCCGCTCACCGTCCTCTCTGCCTCCAGTGGTGTGTAATGTTGATGTGAGATGACCATTACCTCTAGGGCTAGTCGTTGCTGATGTTGTAATAGTGACTTTCTCTTCACCTTTCTCGTGCTGTGCGTGTGATTCGGGCTCTGTATGACTGGCAGGCGCTGCCCCTCCGGGCTGCCCCCCAAGCCCAGGAAGGGGAGCCACAGGGCAGGGCGGCGCGGGCTGCAGTGCACGGAGACTGCTGCTGCCCCAGTGGCATCCCCCCACCCTTCCCCAGAGCCGGAGGCTCGTGGTTCACCCCGGCTGGCTTTGGGCAGGGCTTGGGGACTAGTCCCCTGGTGTTTTGGGGTCCTGTTCAGTGTGACTGTGGACCGCGCGTTGCCGTTTCAGCAATAATCCTCCTGTGCACCCCCAGCCCAAAGGCAGCTGCGGTGGGGGGGGCGAGTCGGGCAGGACATCCCGCAGCTCGACTGCCCGAGGTGGTGGCAGCTGGGTGCTGGATTTAAGGCTGAAGGGAGCTCCCCTTTCTCGCCTGCTTGGCACTGCCCCTTTGCGTACCTGGCTAAAAGAAAGCCGTCTGTTTGGGATGCTGTTTTAAATGTGAGGAAATGCTGTGGTGGCAGAGAAGCCCATGAAATCCCCCAGCACGGTGACACTGTGAAAGAGGGCAGCTGCGCAGCGGTGACCCTGCTAACCAGCACAAACCAGCTCCTCGCCAACACTCTGCCTGCCCACGAGACAGAGGTGGGCAGGTTAAACAGTCTCTGAGGGCTAAAGAGAAACACGGACTGAAATAAAGATCCTGTCCTTGCTTGTCTCGGGCAGGGAAGGGGCAGCGGCGTTTCCTCCTGGTGCTCCCTGCCCTTCCTCATGCCTTGTCGCTCCCTGTGCCGTGGTCTGGGACACGGCCACCCGTGTCAGTGCTGCGTGTCGTCCCGTGGCGGTTACATGTCGTCAGCCCCCTGATGCCAACTGCCCCTTCTCCCCGCGGAGCAGCAGCGAGCGATGCACAGGGCTTTGCACGCCTGAGCTTGCACAGTAGCCATGCCCCGGCTCCAGAGGGGCTGAGCCCGGAGACCATCGTCACCTTGTGTCCGCTCGTGGGTCGGAGGCAAACCTGTGAGTCTGGCCCCTTCCCCAAGCCCGTGGGCATGCAAAACCTGGCCACAGCTGGAGCTGGGAACTGCCGGCTTAATTGTGGGCACTTGCCAAGGCAGGGTCAGTCTGGGCAGCAGCACGGGATCCCCAGGGCTGCATTGAAACACGTCGGAGTGCCGTCCATGCGCTGGGAAAGAGGGTTTTGTCCTCCAGGATGGTTTTGAGAGGGTTCTCTGCTATGCCCACCCCACCGCGGTGGCCCTGCCTGGAGCATGGGCTGTGTCCCTGTGTGCTTTGCATCCCTCGGTGGGGCTGGGAAGCACGCTCTGTCCCATCTGTGCGAGGCAGAGGGACCGTGTCTCCGGTACTGTGTCCCTTCCTTTCCTCCTGGCCGTCGCAGAGAGCTCTGCTCCCCTCCTGCCTCCCTGCTGCTCCGCAGCCTCAGGCAGAGCCGGCCCCACGCAGCCCCACTCCTGACCGTCAGCTGTGTGCGTGTCCCACGTCGGAGTGCCCCTGGTGTCTGTAGCGTGCTGTTGGTGTTAACACGAAACAAAGAAATCCCTGTGGTGTGTAGAAATGGCAAAAAATCCTGACCGTTGTAAAATAAACTGAGCTATTGTGTTTCCTTTTAAATAGGCGAGTGTGCTGCTGTGGTAAAGGACTGGCGTGTTCTGTGCTGTGACCTAAGCAGGGGGGAAAGGAATAAAATATCGTTTGTATCGGTGACTGGCTGCGTGGTCTCAAGGGCCATGGCATTTCCAGGGCTCGGGGGAAAGGCTGCGGGGAGCGGGACAGGCGCCCAGGGCTCCAGCTCTGGCGGGGAGGCTGGCTGGGCGAGCCGGCGGGCAGCTTCCCACGCTGTCCCGCTGTGCCGGGCAGTGCCGGCAGCCAGGCTGGGGCAGAGGGGAGCAGTGGCAGCGCGTCCCCCGCGCAGCACAGACGGGCTTTGTGCTAGCAGCGGCGGGCTGTCCAATTCCCCCTCCCTGCCGCGCTCTTTTCTGCAGCCAGCAGCAGTTTCAACAATAGCCAGAGACCGTGTGAAGGCAGCGCGGGAGCGGCCAGCCCGGCTGCAGAGTCCCAAGGGACACAGGCACAGAGCCCCCTTGTCCCCCGGCCTTTCGGCAGCTTCTGTGTTGTGGCTGCTGGCGCGCCCATCGAGGGGGATGCTGAGCACCGCCTCGGCTCCGTGACAGCAGGAGGGCCCCACACAGCACCCTCCCAGGGCTTGGCTTCACCCCACGGCGCCGGAGCTGAGCTGCCATGGGCTCCTCAGCCTGGGCAGAGTCCCGGGCATGGCGAGGGGAGCGCTCGCTCGGGCCAGCTCCCCCCCCGGCCACCGCAGCGCTGATCAGCTTGGGTGCGTGACTCCCGCTCGCTGATTGCGAGATTAGAGCAAACTGGATTGAACAGCTCGCCTGGCAGCTGGCCTGGCCACCCGCGGCCGGCACAGCCCCAAGGGGCGCAGCATCCTGGTACCCACTGCCAGGCAGGGATGCACCACGGACATCACAGTGCTGGGGTGCCACAGGGTCCCCCAGGACGGCTCGATGCGGGGTTCGGAGGCACTGACCTGGCTGTTGCGGGGACCTGCGGTGCCCAGCTGCAAGGATGGGGTATGCTGCCCGCTTCTCTCTAGCAAGAGGCAGTCGCAGCCCATACCGGAGCCCGTCCCTCTGCCCCCTGCCTCGGGCTCGCCTCCGCAGCGGGAGGTGAAGCCCAGCTGGGATGGCATTTGGAAAGCTGGGACAGGGACACCCGCGGCTCCAGGGTGCCCAGCCCTCCCCATCGGCTGGCACGGTGGGTGCGCACCCTGCCCTCCCCTCCCGGGCCTCCTTCCCAAAGGTGGGCGGGAGCCCTGCGCCTCCCCTCGTGACTGTGATAAACATTACACCAAGGCCGTTAATGTTTAATGAGGTTTGTCTCCCAATTAATGTGCTTTCCCGTGGGCACCCGCTCCCAGAGCGAGACACCCGCAGGACGGCACGCCAACACGATGGGTGACGGTAAGGGCACTCCGGGGAGTGGGGCGGGTGGCAGGCACCCACAGCAAGCACCCTGTTCGGCCCACCCAAAAGGGGCTTCCCTGGGGGGGGGCAGACGCCTTCACGGGGGCATCTCCATGCGAGGCGCAGGGCTGGTCCCTCCTGTCACACAGAAGCCTGCACAGGGGAAGCTCTCGTGGAGGATTTGGGGGAGATGCGGGGATGAATCCCCAGCACTCTGCAGCCCGCTGGCGCATCCGTGCCGGCTGGTGTTTGGCTTCCCAGGGGGATTTCTCCTTCCAAACGGCTCCTGGCAGAGGGACGCGCAGTCAGGTAAGGTGGCTCAAGCAGTGACACGCAGCCCTCAGATGGATAAGCCTGCTGGCATGGAGGGAGGCCACCGGGACACACGCCAGTGCAAAGTGTCAGCCCGAGGAGTTGTTCAGTGCTCTGCGCCGCGGGAGCAGAGCCATTGCTGCCCTGCCGAGTCCCATGGGCAGCGGCACTTCCCCAGGGCACCCTGAAGGCTGCTCTGCCGATGGCGCAGCCTTAGCAAATAGCAACTGGTGGCACAAACCATCGAGCTGGGTGCCTGTTGCAGCTTGACCTGGAGCTCAAAGACTCCTGTGCATCCTGTGAATGCATGCTGTGAACGCACCATGAACTTTAAACTTCCTGGGGTGAAAAACAGGAATTTGAGCATCTTTTACTGGCTCAATTAGACCTTAAGGAAGTCACAGCGCTCTTGCTTGCAGTCTTCATTCCTGAGCTTTCCCACCTCGCCTCCCCGTCCAGGCACCCGCTGTGATCCCATGCCCTGGCTCTCACGTGGGTTTCTCCTCTTTTCCAGAGCAAGCGCCCGAGCAGGGCCTGGACAGGTTCAGCTACGGTGAGTGCGTGCCCCGTGCAGCCCCGGGGGCTGCGGGGCAGGCAGCCCACTCCCACGCCTGCCTGCGGGCTCTGCGCTGCGGGCTCAGCCCCGTGCCTTGGCCGGGCTGACGCCTGCTCGGCTCTCCTCCTTCCCAGACTATGAGACCATCCGCAACGGGGGGCTGATCTTCGCCGTTGTGGCTTTTGTCGTAGGGCTCCTCATCATCCTCAGTAAGTGCCTCGGGTGGGCTGGACGCCCCTCTCCTCGCCTCTGTTCCCCTGTGCATGGCCCTGTCTCCACTCACCTCCCTCCTCGCCCTGCACCGGGCACTGGCCGGGTGCTGGGGTGGGGGGCCACCGTCCCCGCCCCACCACGGGACAGGTGGGCATCGCCCACAGCGGGACTGCCTGGGAAATTTCCCTCTAGCCAAGCTCCCAACAGACAGCGAGTTGGGAAGGAGACCACATAAATATTTAGCGTTTCCCTGCCAGCGTCAAGCCTTCAGAGGGAAGGTCACTAATTAAAAATAGCAGAGAAAACTCTGACATTTCCAGAGTGAGAAACCAGCTTTCCCAGAGCCCTTGGACCTCAGCGGTTCCCAGAGAGACCCAGTGCCGAGTGTGCAGGGCACCCTGGGACCCTGCCTGCGCATACAGGTGCTGCCCACCTTGCTCTGCGGGGCTGGGGGTGGCTGCAGCATCACAGCTGCACACCGTGACGTTGCCCAGTGGTTTTAAGGAGAAAAATAAGAAAACCACCTGCATTTGCAATCGCAGGGGCAGCTTCGGGAGAAAGGCAGACATCCGAGTGGGCTCTCGTGGCTGGCGCTTTGCTGGGCAGTGCTGGGGGCTGAAGCTTCGGGGTCTGGGGCGGCACGGGGGGGGCTGGCCAGGCAGTGCGGCTGAGCCAGGGGCCGGCAGGCAGCACCTGGGGGCGGTGTCCCCCCACGCTGGTGGGGGCAGCCCCAGTATGGAGGCAGGGGGGCTCGGGGCTTCCCACAGAAGCCAAACCCGGGGGTCCCTGCAGAGGAGACAAGCCCGTGAGCAGGACTGCTTCACTGAGCAGAGAGGGGCAGGTGAGATGGGGCGGGGGGGACAAAGCTCCAGCCACAAGAGGCCTGAGTTGCTCCTCTTGCCCCCAGGCCAGCGGTTCCACTGCGGAGGGAAGAAGAAGAGGAGGTGGGTATTGCACGGTTTTAAGGCAGCCTCATCTCTCCTCCCTGTCCTAGTCCTGCCAGCTGAAAGGGCTGGGGTTTCGGCTCGTACTCCCTCCCGTCTCAGCCGCGTTGCCCAGCGTAACACGTCTCCCCTTGCTTTTTGCTCCACAGACAAGGAAACGAGGAAGACCTGTAGCTGCAGGTATGTTGCAGCAGGATGGACCCAGCTGGCAAGCAGGCTCCCTGGGTCTGCCTGTGCCGGGCAGCGATGCTCCGAGGCACCCGTGCTCCAGGGAAGTACCTCCGTGGGGGTTTGTCTCGGGAGGAGAGGAGCTAGGACATGCTGGCCTCTGTGGCCGCATAACCATCCTACTCTCTGATTTCAGAGCTGCCATGCCGCCATGGAAGCGGAGCTTCATCCAAAGCGGAGAAGTCCTTGCCAAGGGCCACCCCTTACCCCGCTCCAGTGGATCCGTTACGCTGCTCACCCCAGGCCAGGCCAGAATGCAAATTGCCCTCGTGCTTTCCCCTCTGTTAGATCCAGCAAGAGTTTCTTGGCTAATAAAGTTCAAGCTGGGAGAAGTTAAACTTTGTGCCCAAGGCATTTGAATCACCCACTCTCCTGGCGTAGCACCAACGACTTTTACTGCCCTGCAGACATCTTCCATCACAGACCTGGGGAAGGTTTCCACTGGTTGCTCTGCACACCCACAGCACGGAGCAGCCGGCCATCTCCACCCTGGGTTTGCAGCGGTGCCTGCGAGGGAGCGACGCTCCCGCTCCGGCCACCCTGGCTGCCTTGAAGAAACATCCCCCTCGCCCAGTGTGAACGCTGGCTGCGGGTGCCCGAATCCTGCGGCACATGCTCTTCCCTGGGATACCCAGCGAGGGGTTTGCCGTGCTGCCGTGCCCCCATGGGCATTTGCTCTTCGTGTGGGGCCGCTTCTCTGCTTGCTTTCTCGCAGTGCTCGACCCAGGTGTCTTTCTTGGGCAAGAACGGGGCTGGGATGGGGCACCCAGCTCTGTGGTTTCACAGCNGTCACTAGGGAGAAGAGGTCAGTCCCCATCTGTCTCCAACCTCCTTTCTTTGGATACAGACGCGAACACCTCTTTTAAAACAAAAAGAAAACAAAACAAAACAAAACAAAACAAAACAAACAAAAAAAAGGAACAAACCTCTCCCGCGATTGGGCGGCGAGTGCGGAGGGAGGTTCACCGGGGAGAGCGCGGGCGAGTCGGACCCCTAGCGACCAGGCGGGCAAGCCCGCAGACGGCTCTGCTGGCCCCCGGAGCGCCCCCCCGGCCCCCTCGGCCCCTTCCCCTGCCGGCTTTGCGGCGGGGAGCTGCCTCCCGGCTCCCGCAGAGCCTGGGGGTGCGTTGCCAGGGGGCGCTTTGGGTGGGAAAAGGGCGGATTGGGGTTCCCGCTGGCCGCGGGGCCGGAGCCCGCGCTCCTCCCTGCCCGGGGTCCCGCCTGGGCTCCCCGGGGCAGCGCTGCGGGAGCGGGGAGCCCGCAGGAGCCCCGGGAGCGGGGCTGGGTCCCTAAGGGCTCTTGCCCTGCTCAGGGTGTTACTTCCCTTTCTCTGAAGCCCCTGCAGGGTCCGCAGCCGTGCGCTGCGCCGTGTTCTGGAAGCCCGAGCGTCCCGGCGCTGCTGGCGGAGGAGAAACCGGCTCACCTGGTCCGTTTGGGCTTCAATTGAGGTCAGACGTTGCCACTAAAACAGGATTAGCTGGGGGAAGGTTATTAGACAAAATCCGTGCAATTTGTCTAATCTGAGGTGCTTATTTAACACGGTAAGGAGATTATTTTGAAATATAATTTTGACTTGACACTGACCCACTAATAAAGACTCGTTGCAGCTTTGCACAGCTCGAGCAGGAACCAGAGTCCTTCGGCAGAGGGAGGAAAGCTCTCGTTGTACAGCACAGACAAGCTGAAGGGTTTGCTCTCAGCAGAGCTGGCCCTGCCCGCTCCCTGCTCCGACCCTTGGTCCTTGCCGGCGAGGAGCGTGGTGTGGCTGCATCCCCTTAAAGAAGGAGCTAAAGGGCACAGCAGCCGGGAAGGCAGCTGGCGTATGAAATGAGACCGTCCTCAGCAGGGTCTCGTGTCCTCAAGGCCCAGGGCTCCCCGTCTTCCCCAGTGCCGTGCCGGGGCTCAGGGCACAGGCATGCCCTTCAGGGTGCGTGTCCCCCGGCCCCAGCCCCCCCGGAGAGCCCCACAGACAGAGCCCCTGCAGCTCGCAGCGAGATTAAGGGGAGCGAAAAGCCGTGTCTGGCTCCCTGCACAGGGGGATCTCTGTCTCGGCACCAGATGGCATTAATAGCATTATTCTGCACGGCTTGCGGACACCCACGTGTGCAGGCACACTCGCCCAGCCCTTCGCACCCCTGGCTGGGGTGTCAGGGACGCTTGACAGGGTGTGCAGCGGCGGAGGAGGACCTGCTGCCAGCACCTGAAGACTTGCCCTGGGGGTTACGTTTGGAGGCCAGGCTATTACCAGAGCTAAACTGCGAGCAGCCTAGCTACGTGCCCCTCCGGGATGGAGCCAGGGAACCAGGAACAGGGGAAAGGCATAAGCAAATTGTATGACGCATGGTAAATGTGGCCTCCCTGTGTCAGGGGCAGGGGTGCTGCCAGCAGCCCCTGCTCGCCAGGCCGGCACATGGGCATGAGCCGATTCCGAGGCAGGGCTCTGCTCCTCTCCACACCTCCGCAGTCCTTTGCTTTGGATGTTGAGCCCAGGAGCCATGGGAGCGGGCAGCTGGGAAGACCACAGGGAACGGCCACTGCCTCTCTGCTCAGCTGCCCTTCTCCTGCCGCTGCCCTGGTGAGAGGCTCCTGCTCTCCCCAGGGCCTGGGCAGGGGCAGTCGTGGTCCCCCTCAGAGGGTGCCCTGCGGGACAAGCCCCAGCCCCGCAGCCCTTTCCCTGCCTCCGCAGCCCTGCGGGTCAGCTGGGAGCTGTGGCCTCGATGAGGAGGCGTTCGTCTTCTCCCCTGAACCAGGCAATCTTGGGGGATTTCTCTCACAGTCCCTTGAGCCATTAATCTTCTCAAAGTAAGTCTTTTCTGTGACACAAAGGGGATTGGGTAAATAATACAGTGGACAACTGGAGTGTCCTTTTCCTCCGGGAAGATTTCCAGTTCTGAACAGCTTCCCCTTGGCACTGGCTATTCCCTGTTTACTTTGCCGGTCTCTGGATGGACAGAAATGAGGGAGAGGGGCTCCGGCTGGGTGTGGCTTGGCCAGTTCTTGTGCTTAATCCACGACTGAACGTGAGGAGATGAGGCACCAGGGCAGGAACGGGAGGAGTAGCAGCCCTGGAGGCTGGCTGCTCAGCTTGCCCAGCCTGGAGCCCACCAGCACTGCTCCGCCATCCCCATGATGCCAGGGACGCATTTGGCCCGCGAGGAAACATGAATGCAAAATGTCTCCTCATTAGTTAAAACAGGAGAGCAGCAAATGGTGACTAATGGAGCCAAAGAGGAACACTTGACAACGTGGAGGGATGGGGCTGGGCTGGCGGGGAGCCAGCCACACGCGTCGTTCTCCCTTTGTTCTGCTTCCGAAAAGGCAGCGCATCCATCAACAGCAACGTGTCTGCCAAAACAGCAGTGATCCACGCTCTTAAATTATCCTCCCAACCAAAGTAAATGACATTTCAGCCCTCATTTCCATGTTGCACATGCCCCAAATGCAGTGGTTATCGGGAAATAACCGCTCACACTGATGGACGGCTGCCCCGGAGCCGGGCCCGCAGGACAGCCATGCAGCAGCGATGCTGTGTGAGCGCAGCCCAGCAGCTCAGCTTCAGCAGTGCGAGCCCAGGGATGGACGGGCTGGCTCCTCACGGCGGGTCTCACAGGGGGGCTGATGCTGGGAAGCAAAGAAGAGGCCTCGTGAATCCAGAACGTGTGTCTCAGGACCGTGCCTCGCCGCTGGTAAAACTTGGCAGAGCCCCTGGTGACTCCAGGCTTGCGCCGTAGCTGGCAAGGGCACGGACCCTGCTCGCCTCCCTTGTACGAGGTTTCCCTCTGCGCTGCTCTGCGTGGGGACTGCCGCCAGGCCTGGGCGCACACCTCGCACACCCTCGCCTCAGCCGGGCTGGACAACCCGGGCTGCTGCCATACTGCCCGGTGACAGGGGTACCAGCTCTGCTGCAAGCCTCCCCGCCTGGTGCTCCTAAATCACTTGGGCACCGGGGAAATCCCGCCCGCAGCTGCGTGTCGGGATCGTAAGAGCCGGCCGGGATGGATGTGGGGCCGGCGTGCCCCCTGCTCGCAGCCGGGAGCAGGACCGGGCAACCGGGGGGGACCCGGGGGCAAGCGGGGAGCCCCGGGCCGGGGCGAGGGCTCCCGGCAGCAGTCACAGGAGAGCCCCGGAGAACCCGAGGCACGCTTCCCAGCTCCGCTCTGCGACGCTAGGGGGAAGCAAAAATCCAGCTTCTTGCCTGGAAAGAGCCTTCCCCGGGAAGCGGGAGCGCGGGCCGGTCCCCGAGCATCCCGGCGGGCCGGTCCTGCCCACGGCAGCAGCGAACCCCGGCTCTGGGCAGGGGCTCCCGCCGGAGTCCCTGATGGAAACGCAGCCGCTTCTGTAGTGCGGGGGGCACGAGGGGCTCGAGGAGGAGCCCCTTTTCGGGACCCGCTGGCATCTGCCTGGCCACGGGCTTGCCAGCCCCCTTGAGCCGGGTCCAAGCCCCTGGCCGGCCCGTGCGGCGGCCGCTGGCTGCCCTCTGCCGCTGGGGAAACTGAGGCACGGAGCGGGGCTGCAAGATGCTCACAGGCGAGGTGGGGCACTTCTCCCCCCTCAGCACCACCCCAGGCAGCACCCCCAGAGGGCCAGTCTTGGGGCTGAGGGGCTGCTGCCCCTCGCCCGGATTGAGCGGGGGGCGCAGGGGGACGGGACACGCGTTGCTGCAGGGGACTGTGCCCGGGGAGGCAGATCCTGCCGGGGATACTGGCCCTTTTACACCCAGGTGTGCCCAGCAATTAGCCCAGCTGCAGCCTGTTCTGCAATTAGCCCCAAAGCCTTTTTCCTCCGCCGCCCTAAAGGTGCTCGTTTCTTGCGTGGGGTCGCTGGTGGGACTGGGCTGGCTGGGCAGGGCTGGGGACCACCATGCGCCTCGGCCCGCGCCGAGCAGCGTGGCTGGCGAGGGGTCACAGCGGGCTGGCTCTGCTCACCAGGGAGGTGCTGCGAGGTTAAGTTGGTGACTGCGTGGGAAGCGCTTCGTGGAAAATCGGCTGGCGGCAGATAAGTAGCCCTGTTGTTTTAATGAGTGCTTCCTCCGGCGGATTTGTCTGGGAGGGTGGCTGAGGGCATGGGACTGGAGACGGGTGGGAGGTGAGGCATGCCCTGGCTAGAGGGACGCTGGCGTGAGGGCTGCAGCTGACCCCAGGAGCTGGGAGGGGGCCTGCCAGGACCCTCCTTTTGGCTGTTTTTCCCCAGTGACCCTCTGTGTGCTTGTGTGGAGGGTGGGTTTTTTTGCATATTGGTGGAAGAACTATCCCTAGGGGAAAGCACCTGGCTGGCTAATATGGTACGTGAGCGTGGGCACTCCCGTGATCCCCAGAGCTCTGGGGCCTGGGGGATCCTGGAGCTGGGTATGAATGCTGCCCACAGCCAGAACAAATGCCGGGCAGGCGCAGGTTAAAGGAGTTGGGTTAGAGTGGTTGTGGCAATGCTGCCCCTTGCTCTTGAGGAGGGGCAGAAGCACATCTTCTGTAGGAAGGATCTTGCCGTACCTGTTCTGCTGCCCTGAAGTGCAGGGGGTCCCTTCTCCCGAAGGGGGAAGCCGGTTGGGGCTCAGAATCGTGCATGGGCATGTGTTGCTGCGATTTCTCCTCTGTCTTGTGTGGAGTTTGGGGCAGGGAAATGATTCCTTAGTACTGAGCTTCGCCTTTTAGCTAGCTGTGCTGTGCAGCTGGTGGGCTGGCTGCTGGCTCTGGCAGGTTGCTCCCTCCCTGTTAGCCGGTCAGTGGCTACAGGGAGTGTGAGGCACGCTTCTCCCAGCGTGTTAGCACTGCCCTCGCTTCCTGGAAGCCTCCTACGTGCTGCCAAAGTGCAGGTCAGCGCTGCCCAAATCACAAATGTGATGCTTTTCAGCCCTTCCTGATCACAGCCGTATGAAGGACGTAACGCTGTTCCAGCCTGCTGATGGGGTGGATGTTAGCAGGACAGCGGTTTTCCAGGCTGAATGCTCATGCAAAGGCAATGCACGGATGCTTCTTGCGCATATTCAAATGCGGGAGCTGCGGGAAGGCTGATGTCCCTGAATGGTGGCTGCTGAGTCCCAGGTGTGGGCTCGCAGGAGCCAGCTCTGGGGAAAGCCTGGCTGCCTGCCCTCCGCTGCCAGACCCGCTTGTGTGTCTGGGTGCGGGAGGCTGATGAACGGCCTGGGCTGAACGATCAATGGAGGAGCAAACGGGGCTGTAATGAACGGTACAGACAGCTCAAGGGCTTGCCATGGCTCCCGGAGCGTGACCCCAGGCTGGGCATTCACCCTGTCAGCTTTTAGTTGTTGTCTCTTCTTGTGCTGCTTCCCGTCTTGCCAGCAGATGCTGTCCTGTCCTGGAGGAAGGAGCTTTTGGCAGGGGAGGTTAGAGCTTTCGGTAGAGGCTCGTTCTCTGGGCTAGGGATGGCGAGGAAACTCGCTGGAGATGCTGAACAGCCGAGGGAGCTAAAAATGAACCGGTGAGTAGCATTCACTCCCCCTGCACACGTGCCTCAAATGGAGATCTGTGGAGGCCCTGTGGGCACCGTGCCAGCGAGTGCCCTGCCAGCCCCCGCGTCCCTGTTTCATTCACTGCTGAGTGTAGGAGGGTAGAAACTGCACCTGAGTCCAACACATTGCGTGCCGGATAGGCGAATGCTGTAGCAGTTTTTGCGGCTGGAAGATTCCTGTGAGCAGGCTGGCCCATGCTGCCCTCCTGCAGCAGCCGCTGGGGAGGGAAGGGGGCAGATGCCTGGCATGTGGCTGGGACTCCCCAGAGCCTGGGATTTGCTTGTTGCCTTGCTGTATGGGCTTGAATACCAATTTCCTTGCTAAGTATCAGCTAACATCTGTATATGGATGTAGGTGGCGATTGAAATCCACCTTGATTCCTAGAGGGATGCGTGGGCACTGGGTGTGCATCAGCTGCTGCTTCATCACCTCCCGGGATGCTGATGGCACCGCCAGGGGTACGAGTGAGCCGGCAGCGAGCGGCGTGGGGCTGGGGAGGAGCATGTGCACGCGTGGGAGGGCTGTGTGCTGGGGACACCCACGCACCCTGACAGAGCTGCTGAGATGGCCTTGGAACGGGCTGAGTTAGGGGGTGGTGACGGAGCTAAGGAGCTTGGCAGCACGGAGGAAGGGGAACCACATCCTCGGAGAGGAGGAGGAGGAAAGGCTGTGGTGTGTCAGATCTGCACAGCACGGGCACAGTGTTTGCTCCTGCCTCTGCTGTTGACTTTTTTGGCACTGAGGTCTGGGCAGGTGCATGTCCATGGGCTGGGTGGCAGCTGACCTCATCATGCTCATCACCAAAATGAGGGTATCTCTGGTGTGGGTGGCCTGGAGTAGGGAAGGGAAGGAGGACGCGGGGTGGGTGTGTGGGAGCCTTAGCCCTGCCAGCTTCTCCACGTCCCCCCTCTGTGAACTGGGAATCGCTCACCCACGCTGTGCAAATACCACCTGGGCGGTGTGGGTGAGCTCTCTGGCTCTTCCAAGGGACTCCCAAGTGTGGAGAATTGCAACGAACTGGTGGGGGTTGAAAATGGCCAAGGAGCTGTTGTTTGTCTAATTTTTTCACTAGGGTTTCAACTAAATCTAAACAGTGATGTTTTTTTTCAAAATCAGTACAGACTGTTTTTTCTACTTGTTGTTTTGTTTGAAACAGAATGTTTCAATCTTTCTGTTTATTTTCCAACAAATTGGGATTGCAAAGGCTGTTTCTGAAAGTGCAGAAAACCCGCTATAATCACTTCAAGAAAAGACATTCTGAACTGCTCTAATGGTGCAGACAAATTGGCTTTGGTGCGACTAAGTCTTGGGGAGTAAGATCCTAGGCTTGAATTAAGCCTTAGATAAATACACCCCAAAGTGAAGCATTAGCTGGTAATTATTTGTTATTTGCTGGCTAGAGGGATGAATGTGTAACGAAGTCTGCTAGGCCTTATCTTGCTTGTGTCCCCCGTCGCAGGGACAGCATGGCCCGGTACTGTTTGTGTTGTGAAAACCTCATTTCTGTCCTCAGGCTGCTAAAAAGTGTCCAGGAGGCCCAGGGAGGAGGAGTGCTGCCAGCTGCGAGTCTGGGGTGGCCCAGCCGTGCCACTGATACAGCTGTGTGGCCAGGACACAGCTTACCCCAGGGAAAAGCCACCTTCACGCAGGTGAGGTGCAGGTTTGCAGGGCATGGAGAGAGTGTGAGCTGGGCTGCAGCAGAGAGCTCGGCTTTATGGAGTGTGACCGGCACAACCTGGCTGTCATTAACCCCCGTGGGTGCAGGCAGCTGCAGCTGTGGGTGTTTGCCCAGGTGTGAGCCTGTCTGCATCCAGCTTTGGAGTCCTCAGCACAAGAAGGAGATGGATGTGTTGGAGCGGGTCCAGAGGAGGCCACCAAGATGATCAGGGGGCGGAAGCTCCTCTGCTGGGAGGCCAGGCTGAGAGAGTTGGGGATGTTCAGCCTGGAGAAGAGAAAGCGCGCGGGGACCTTTGAGCCCCTTCCAGTCGTTAAAGGAGCTCCAGGAAAGCTGGGAGGGACTCTGGATCAGGGAGTGGAGCCATGGGATGAAAGGGAACAGTTTTAAACTGAAAGAGGGCAGATTTAGNGGGGAGGAGGAGGAGGAGGAGGAGGAGGAGGAGCGGCGGCGGCGGCGGCGAGCGCGGCTCTGGGCACCTCAGCCGGGCTGGCAGCGCGGCACGCCGGGGCACCGCACCGCCCGCTATTGCGCCGCAGCCCGGGGCCATAGCTGCTCTTTATGGCATGTGGCTGGTAACTTTTTTCCTGCTGTACTCTTTGCGGAAAGGTAGGTGGCCCCTGGGGGGAGGGAAGGGCACCGGCCGGGTGGCTTCGGGCTCGCCCCGGCGGGGAGTCCGGTGTTGCCGGTCCGGGGGAGCGGGGCTCCGGGACTCCCGGTGCGCCCCGGCGGGGGAGCCGGCTCCGGGGCTCTCGGTGCGCCTTGCCCCGGTGTGGCCGGGGCTCCGGGAGCGCTCGGCGGGGCTGGGTGCGGGGAGCGGGGCTGGAGCACCGCACCGCCCGGCGCAGCAGCCCCTGGCCCGGCCGGCCCGCGGGGACGGGGCCGCCCCGCTTCTCCGCGGGTACTGCCAGCACTGGGCTCGTCCCGTAGGACAGGCTACCTCCAGCGGGGCTTTAAACATCGCATCCTTCCCTCTAGGAATGCTGTGTTAAGTGTAACCCAGCGGCTTGATATACATCAAATTTTTTTTATTTTTTTTTGGGGGGGGGGAAATAATGAAACAAGTGTGTCAAGGAGATGCACGCTTAAAGATTAGAGATTAATTTAAAGTTGGAGATTAAGTGAATGCTGTCCAAATCTGTGGAGGTAATACTCTGAACCGAGTCTCTGCTATAGATGCAATTAAGACAGAAAGGCGAGGAGCTGCACGTAACATGGGCAGTTAAATCACAGTGCGTTTGGTTCGACAATCAATCGATGTTACATAAAGGACGTGCCCATTTCGGAACCTGCGGGAATTTTTAATTATGTTTCGGTAAAAAAAAAATTACCTCTTTGCACATGACCCAACCTGCAGATGCAATGATGGAAGCACCCACCTTTCGGGAAATTGTCTGCTTAGAGGATGTAAAATGACATTTGCCCTAATTATCTTTTTTGACATTTGAGAACAGCAAGGGGGAAATTTTCGGAAATGAGGAAAGTAAAAGAAAGGGGACGGAGCTGCCTCCCTACATGAGACTTCTCTTGCTGCTGATTGCATTACCCGTTTGTCTAAATGTTAATCCACTGAAAAATATTTACCAAGGCTTAATAGGGCATCCTGTCCGGTTGTGTGGTGATGATCAATTATTCCATCAATTATTAATTATGGAATAGCTGCTTTATTTGAGCTGGAGTAAAGCTGCGTTTGGGAGCTTTACCCAAAATCGCTATTGTGTTTAGGATCTGCTGAGCTGAACGTGCCAGCGTCTGCTTTGCTTACATTTGCATTTTTTACTGTGCTAAAAGGAAAAAACAAAACCGACAACAAATAACCGTCAAGGATGCTACAATTTCTTCCCCCCCAATAGTCAAAATAATAGAGTTGCACTGGGTTTATCGCTTTTGCATGTTTTGAGCCCCAGCTTCTTGGAAAAGAGATCTCTTCCCACAGAGCTAGCTCTTCTGAGAAGAGCAAATTAAAAGCCTCCATTAGCACAACTCCTCGTGGCCTCATTTTCTCTTTTTTGAGAAATAAAATATATATTCAGCGTTGAACAGTCCTGGTGATGGAAAGTGTTAAAGTGAAATGGTTCCAAAGAGAGGACAGCCATACAATGGAAGTTTCATTATAATAATAGGATAAAAAAAAATGAATTGCTTAATGCATGATAAACCTTTCAGATACTTAATGTTTCTGGGCATCGAGGCACATCCTTTTAACGTGTTCCTGCTGTAGAACAAGAGCTCGAGTAGAAACTGAAAGCAAATAAGCATTTGATGCAGGGGACCACTGAAGTTCACAAATCCCTCGATGGGCTGTAGCTGCTTATTTTCTCCCCTGCTTATAAAATAAACAAAAATAGGTGCTTGGCAAGCAAACAAACAGGGAGTTGAGCAGAAAGATGGTCTGGCGGTGGGAGTGAGAGCAGCCAGGCAGAGGAGGAGGGGAGGTGAGTGGCGAGCGGTGTGATGAAGAGCGTACTGGTCAAAATTGAGAGGCTCGGAGCTGGGAAAGCATCTCCCTGCCTGTTCTTGCTGGATCTCTCTGCCACCTGATTTATATTGGCATTATATTTACATTATGTTCCTGTATTGGGTGCAGTGAACTATGCAGCTTGCGTTTTTTTTTAATCTCTCCCCATCTCGGCCCCCCAGTGTGGCACAGCGCTCGTTTGTCTCTGAAATGAAACATGGAAACCTCATTAAATGCACGGAGGAGAAGCCTGCAGTGCTGAACTCCTCGCCGTGCCCGGTGTTTGTTTATCCTGCGGATTGCCATAATTTCCCAGCACAAGGAGCCACGATGGCGACTTGCCCAGAGCCCTTACCTGCACCTGGCGTGGGCTTGGGGCTGCTCCTGCCTCTGGATGAGAAAACCCATCTGGGCAACCCCAATATTTCCCCGTGCGTTTGTTCTCTGGAGGAAGAGGCTGTGCCTCGCGCGAGTGGCGGGTGCGGGGGATGCGCTATCGAGCAGCCCTTCCTGGAGCCGGGTGGGAGCTGTAGGCTTAGATTTGGGCAGCTGTGGCACAGGGCGCCGTTCTGCTACAGCGCTCTGGTCTCTGCCCAGGTGGTCCGGAGCTGGAGGGATGGGGAGCGCTCTGTCCTCCTTCGAAGCAGCTGATGAGGCCAGGGCAAGAATGAAACTGGAAGCCTCTCTTTGTGGCAGGAATTCTTCTGACATGGCAGCACGCGAGTTCTGGGCTGTGCCTTGGGTGATATGAAGTCATCTCACACCCAAATAAGCTGACCGTTAATAAGTGCAACTTCCGAGGAAGGCACGAAGGAGGAAGGTGTTCGGTTGTTGCAGTCGTTGCGACGTGTGCTTTACTGGAAGGCTCGTGCAGTGGCGGGTTTGGGTGCAGGGTGTTTCTTGTCTTTTAAAGCTAGATTATAGCCAGCTATGTATTTTTACATAATTGTGATTTTATGAGTTACCCTTTCCCTGCTTGTAGCTCCTTAAGAAAGAAACCCCATCACACACAATCTTGCATATTGCCGCCATCATCTGCCAGCAGTGCTGTACCAAATATTTAGGAAATCCATTTCCCGACTCTTGCTAACGCTTGCTGCCTGCCCCAGCTGCTGCCTCTTGGAAAGGGCTGTGTCGGCTCCTCTCCGGGAGAGACGGGAGCAGGCACAACTTAGAGGGGAGAAGGAGAAGGTGAGCGTGGTTTCAGAGCTTGCTCTGTTGATCCATTCCCCTCACCTCTCGTACCCGTCGGCCGCACGGTGCAAATCCTCATCTCTGCCTTGTAGAGCCAGCGTGCCGGCTGCGGCGTGCCAGCCGGCATAGACCGGTGGCTCTGCAGAAAGCCTGGCAGCAGGCGCGTGTGGCCTCCCGTGCATCCCCGCACTCGCCCCTCACACCTGCTTGGCTCCACCTTGGCC
The DNA here is from genome assembly GCA_013397275.1 of Burhinus bistriatus. NCBI lineage: Eukaryota > Metazoa > Chordata > Aves > Charadriiformes > Burhinidae > Burhinus > Burhinus bistriatus. The sequence continues at coordinate 134,907 of VYXH01009916.1, read as the reverse complement.
TCCCGGGGGGGACCTTGCTGTCACCCTGGCTCGGTAATGCCACCAGAAGTCCCTTTGGGACTTGGCTGCAGCTCCTCGGGCTTTGTGTTCAGCATGGCTGTGGAAGGGGAGGGAGAGGCCCTTCTCTGTGGTTCCTGGGCTTGTTCCCCACCCCCCGGCGGGAGCTCGGGCAGGTTGGGGGTCTTGGGAGGTGGTGCAGAGCTGGGGATGTCCGTCCTGTGCGGATGGGGTGGTGAGGCTGGTATCTCCAGCAAGCTGACGTGGGAGGTTCAGGGGCCAGACAAATCAGCGGGGAGGGTTTTTTTTTTTTTTTTTGTTTTTTTTCCAAGCAAGGGTTACAGCCTCAGCCTGGGTGCTGTCGTAATAGCTGGAGGTGGTTCAGGCCTTAATTTCCATGCAGATGCATTAAGGAGCAGGCAGCTTGCGCTCCAAGCCTGTTTGAGCGGTGCCCTTACCCACCGAGGACCAGAGGCAGCGTTCTCCTTCACTCCTTCCGAGGTTCGCAGCGATGGTGGCTGCATGTCGGGAACGACGGCGGTGCTCAGGCCAGAGGGGCTGTGCCGCAAGGGTGGGACTCTGCCAGCGGCCAAAGTGCAACGCCGGGCAGGGATGGTGCTGTGGCAGGTACTTGCCGCAGCGCTGGGCACCAGCTGAATGCCCCAGGCCATGCTCGGCATTTCGTGGCACTGTTTCTACCCCTCTGAGACGGGTCCCTGAGGGGCACAGCATGGGAGCGGAGTCACGGCTTTAACCCTTCGGGCTGGAAAGCCACCGTGGTGGGGTGGCATCCTGTGTGGCTGTGCTGCGCTCCTGGCAGGGTGTCTGCATCTCTTGTGTTCCACTTGAAAGGGTACCAGCCTCCCATTTCTCACCTCATCTGAGCCCCTTCTCTCCCCGTCCCTTCCGTGATGCTCAGAGATGCCACTTCTCCCTCTGTCAGTTCCAAGGTCATTCCCTTCGTTAGGAGAAAGGCTATTAAAAGTGTGCTGAAGATGAGGGCTTGAAGGAAGCTCGTTCCAGGGAAGGCCAAAGACTGCTCCAGCATTACAAATTTGCAGGCAGTATGTGATGGAATTACTGTTGTATCTTAAGGCAGTAGAGAGGAAAGATTAGGACTTGCCACCTACCTGTAATTCCCACCCTGCAATGCGTGCCAAGCTTCGGTTCACTTTCTCCTTGAACAGGGCAGGTGTCAAACACCCTTAATGAGGATAATAAATGAGCAGTGAGGTGGTGATTAGCCTGCTGTTCTTCACAGCATCACTGCAGCCCGTTACAGCTGGTGGCTGGAGAAGCCCCGGTGGCTCCTACAGTCCCTTTGCTGGCCTGCGGGTGGGCTTTCTGCTGTGGTGGTGCCCCAGCAGCATCTCGCTTGGCCTTGGAGGAAGGCTGGGGTGGGCACCCAGGTGGTCAGACCACCAAGCCCAAGAGACAGGTCTTGGGAAGGGTGCTGCCAGTGGGCTAACGTGAACTCCAGTCTAGTGCCTGCCCTTTCTGAGGTGCTGCAAAACCTCCTTTTGAATGCCAGCGGCACACTTAATCATGGCAAATAGTCAAACCTCCAGCAGCCACTCTTTTGTAAAGAAGTACTCAGGCAGTCATGGACCTTTGCCGCCTCTTGAGGAACGGTATCAACCCAGGCTGGATTACCTAAGCCCAGGGGACTGCAAGAACACCCTTGAAACACAACATGTTCGGCCTCTTCCCATCTCTGTCGGGTTGCCACCCAGTTACTGATGTGCAGAAGGCCTTGCTCAGCCTTGAGAAACTTGCTGGGTTTGGGTGGGTACGGGACTGGCTGTGGGGTCCTGAGCAAGTAGCTTGCTAACACGGGTGATGGATGTGCATCGCGGGCAGAAGCAGCTTCTTAGCTCAGGAGAAACGGCTCTCTAATCGTGCTGGCACGAAGCTGGTCATTGTCTGAGGCCAGTCCTAAATCCACTTCATAGAAAAGGACGGGCTCTTCCCCGTGAGGTTTGGAGGAGGAGGGGGGGTTGCGTCGCTGGGCACTCGCCTGGGAGGTGATGGCATTTCTGTGCTTACGCAGGCTGAGGTTTCAGCCTGTGCCGCTCCTCGTGCAGGACTCGCACCTACATCTCAGCTGCCTCTTCCACAAATACGTGCCTTGGTGACGGATCCTGGGGTCAGCTTATGGCCGCTCTGCCTTCGCCGCTCATTAGAGCAAATGAGTGCTTTCTGTCTGTAGAGCACAGCGCTTGCAGTGCCGAGCCTGGCTGTGCCGCCGAAGCTAGTGGAGTTTGGAAAGTCCAGCGATCAAGGCTAGTAAATATTCCGAAGGGATGATAGCAAAATGAGTTGCTTCTCCCAGCTCAGATGGAGATATTAATATTTCAATGCCTCTAGGTTGTAATTTACTACAATTTAAGAAGATTGCGCTCTGATAACTTAAAATACGTGCCTTTCAGAGCAAGCTAGACAGTGTCCGGCTACGCGCTGGGCTTTGTGTAGCTTCCAGCTACCGGCGGGCTGGTCTCCAGGGTTTGTGCTGTGCAGCCACGCCGCTGCATTTTCCCCAGCAGAAACTGTTCCGTTTTGGCTCCTCTACCCTCCTCTTTTCAGGTTCATGTGAATTAATGCCCTCGATATTTAGGTTAGGGTCAGCCATCTGACCAGATGTGAGCAGTGATTTCTGGTTTAAAAATATTGCAGTGCTATTTCTAAATTTTTAATCTCTCTCAGTGATTTGGAGACAGTTTTATGAAACATGGAATTAGGATGGTGCTCAATGCTAAATGGTAAAGGAGATTATATGGATTTAACTCTATGCGTCTGTCACATAACTATTGCCAATCCCATAACTTCCATTTTCTATTAAAAATCCGTTTCCCCCTTTGACCTGAAAAAGCTTTACGGGCAATCTGAATTTCTCTGTTTATGAGGTATTTTTCCACTCTTCACCCCAGCCCCTCACCCGTCCGTCTCTAAACCTTCCTGGGCGCTGCCTGGGAAGAAGCTGTTTCCCTGTGGGGCTGCGGATGCTCTCCGATCTTTACTATGGCAGGAGCCTTCCAAGCCACGGTCTGGCATCTGGGGTGGAGATGTTGGACGGAGCCTGGGGCAGAGCCGGGTGGATGCCGGGGTGCTGAGCATGGCGGGATGTTCCTGGCCCAAAGCCGGTGGCTGGGCGCAGGGTGGCTTTCGCTGTGCGCCTTGCACGCCGTCTGCCCTGGCTCCAGCCATCTTCTGCTTTGCTCGGGCGGCAGGCGTTGCCACAAATAGCATGCTGCTGCTCGTGTGTGCTTTGTTTTCCTTCCTCTGCCTGCAAATGTGCGTTTTTCTCTCTCATGTATTTGGGAGAAGCACCGCGCTGTTCCGATGAAGGGAAATGCTGATTCATGACGACGAACCAGCCTGGAGATGTCACAAAATGACATCTGCAGGGCCATGCGGTGGCCCCGTAGCTCTGCAAGGCCCGGCTGCCGCGCGGGAGGCTCGGCTGGAGCGCTTTGCTCCTCTGGTCCATCGTTCTTCTGGCACTTGTCAGTGAGGGTGGAAAAAAATGAATGGCGTTGTCTACTTCTACCTGGGCATGGACACAGGGAGCTGGTGCGTGGGGAGACACGAAGATGCTTTCTTGACCTGTAAATCCATTGTCTCCTGTGGTGGCAGCACTGGACCTTGCTAGTCAGCTAATCCCTTACATGGATGGCTTGGCTGGGCAGCTCTGGCTGTGCCATGCCCCTGATGTGGAATGGTAGGGCTCTGCCTAGGCAAAGGAGGAAACGTTGTGGTTTTAGGTGATGATTCAGTGCAGAGTGCACAGAGAACAAGAACCACATGCTCTCACCTCTGATCTCTTGGGTGCATCTAGCTGGGAGAAGGAGGGAGAGGGCTCTGCTCTGGGAAGGGCTGAGGTGTTTTGGGGTTTCTCATCTTGACCTGGTTGAGGACGGCGTGGAGCAGGCTGGTGGCACAGCACCGAGCCAGGAGAACCGTGTGCTCACTGCCACCGGGTGCTGGAGGAAGCTTCACGGGGAGATGCGAGTGGCTGTGGCCAGTGACACTCAACCAGCCTTTCTTCAGGCGAGCAGCCGTGGCGCGCTCGCCCTCAGAGCTGAGGCAGGGCTATCCATATGGATGAGGCTTTCCTTCTCCCCCTTGCTCCTGTCCCCTCCTCCCCAAGTTAAGAAATCGAGGTCACGGAGGGTCCCCCGTGACTCGTTTTGAACCGGCGGCACGGTAGTGATCTGCTTATTGGCTCTGCGGCACCACGAGCGGCGTTCTCAGCCAGAGCTATTAATACACCCGCCGAGGGCCGCTTTCTATATCCCTGTCCTTCCGCCCACTTGGAAAGAGTGCGACTAAAAAAAGAAAATGGATCTAAGTGACTGGGGGCCTCCTCATCCTTATTTATAGCCAATCTTGCTTGCTTTGGTTGAGAAGGGGGAGCTCGTGGTCCTGGAGAGTGGGAAGGAGAGACTGGAGGAGTTGGGTGAAGAGGTCCCTTCCTTCGTTTTGAAGAAGGGAAGTGCTTTTCTGCAGCGCTCACGGTGTCCTGGAGAGCTGCTCCTGGGCACCCGGGCGACAGCAAGCTCTGCCCCGGACCATGCCCTTGAACCCTGTGTGTCTCAGCCTTCGCTTGGTTGATGCAGGGATGCCTGGCTCAGGCTTAGGGCAGGGTGGGACCGGGCTTCCCCTCCCTCTGGGAGAGGGGAGCAGCACTGAACCCCATTTTCCTGCTCCTCTCCAGCAGGGGAGCTGCTGCTGCAGCGTTTGGAGGCAGTGGTAGGGTTGCAGGAAAGATCTCTGCCCAGGTTGGGGGAGGCTTGCGCTGGATGTCGGCATTGCCGATGGGCATCCGCGGCTGCAGGCTGGCTGGGGCTGCGCCGGGGAGCCGACAAGGTGCAGGGTGCTGGCTCTCTGCTGCTCCAGGCTGGGGGACGTTGGGGTTTGCAGGACAAATGGTGTTGCTTTGTTGTGCTTGGTTTGTCGCCGTTGTTGCACGTGGGTGTCCTCAGGCCTGTGGGTGCTGAGGCATGGTTGAACCACACGCTCGGAGCCACCTGGGTGTGTTACGGCCACCTGGGGAAACCTTGGGGAGGATACCCTGGGTACCCTTCCTTGCTTGCACAGCCCCTAGTTGTCCTGGGTAGGTGTCTGTGGTCCCTGATCTGTGCTGCCAGCAAGAGCGCTGGCCGGTGAAGGTGGCCTTTGTGCTTCCAGCCCATGTGCTGATGCTCCTTCGCTCCCCTGCTCTGCTGTGTGTGGGGGCCAGGGGCTGGGCTTGGGGTGGCTGTGATGGGGGGGTGTGCTCTCTGTGGTGATTTCGGCAGTAACCCCTCACCGCTGTGGCCTCTGCTTTCTCCACAGCACACGCTGAAGATGTTGGAACCAGCCTCTACTTTGTGAACGACTCTATCCAGCAGGTCACCTTCTCCAGCACAGTGGGGGTGGTGATCCCCTGCCCGGCAGCAGGGTCACCCAGCGCCGTCCTTCGGTGGTACCTGGCCACAGGCGACGACATCTACGATGTGCCCCACATCCGGCATGTCCATGCCAATGGGACTTTGCAGCTCTACCCCTTCTCGCCATCAGCCTTCAATAGCTTTATCCACGACAACGACTACTTCTGCACCGCAGAGAATTCGGCTGGCAAAATCCGGAGCCCAAATATCCGTGTTAAAGCAGGTAGGAGCTCTCTGTGGGCGCTGGGGTTTGCACGAGGTGCTGACTTTTCTCCGGTCTTCTCCACGGCCTGCCGGTTGGCTGGTCGAGCGCACCCCTGGCATGGGCCAGTAACACCGCTGACCGGCAACGTGCTGGCGTCGGGACAGCTGGGCTGTTTTGAGCGGGGATGGGAGCAGGCAGTCCTGCTGCCAAGGGGTGTCATCGCTGTCCCCTGTGGAGCAGTGGGACTGAGCACCTGCTGCCTTGCGACGACTGCCGCACCGTGCTGCTCTGCCTGCGCCTTGGGTTGCTCCGGCAGCCCTGCGGCGAGGCGCTGCCGGGTGAGCGCTGCCGCTGCCCACCCGGGAGCAGAGCACAGAGCCCGGGCTGCTGCGCTGGCCTGCTGCGAGGGGATTGATCGATGCCGCATGGACGGAGAGCGGGGAGACGGGCAGGGTGCTGGATAAGCCGACCTGCCCCAATACGTGTTTGCAAACCGGCATCCTGCCCCAGCCAAGAGCCGGGTCTGTAGCTCGAACCTGTTACCGGCTGGCAGAGGGCTGCGGTGACCAGCAGGGAAGGGATGCGTGGCTTGGGGGTCTCCAGTGAGGGCCTGGAAGCTGTGGTGTGGCTGCAACCTCATGGCAGAAGGGGTCCTGTCTCATCTGAACCGGTATTGTCGCACCTAAGCACGCATGGGGGCTGCTCACGGCTGCGGGAGGAGCTGGACCGCGTCTGTCCGTGGTGGGGAGACCCCCACTGTGTCCCACAGCCCTCCTCAAACCTGTCTGTTCCCACCGTAGCATCCAGCCCCAGCATGCCAAGGCTTATTAAGCAAAGAAAAAAGGAGGAATATGGTAAAGAGCTGATTCCAGAAGCCATTATAGTAAATTATTGACCAGGCTGAGGAGGGCTAATAGCCCAGGAATGGCTTCATTATGTAACCTATTAAAAGTGGGGCTAGCAGAGGGAACATGACAGAAGTGACTACAGGGTTTTTTTATTTTAATACCTTGTACTGCAGAGTAAATTGGAATTAACCCCCTTCCGCAGAGTGAATTATTTACCAACACTTTATCAGGTTACCTATAAACCCCGCAGCTTGGTGGAGGAGGGATGGTGACAGATGGGGTGTAGTAGAGGCGGGTGTGCAGCGCGGAGCTCTCGCCGTCCTGGTGCCAGGGACCACAGGCTGGGCTTCCCGTGGGGCAGCCGGGCAGCGGCGAGGGCTGTGGCCAGCTGGTGTCTGCCACCAGCCCAGGCTGCAGCAGCGGCCCTGTGGCCTGGGGTGACATGGCCGTGGCCACGAGGGCTGTGGCACGCCGGCTGGCTCTGTGCTGTGCCGCAAGTGATTGTCTGCATGGGGATGGCGTGTGGACGATCGGGGCCCCTCTGGTGCTGGTGACCCTGGTCTCGACGTGGCTTGGAGCTGGAGTTCTGCAGGCTTCCCTGGCACAGGGTGTGAAGGTGCCAGGAGTGCCAATGCCCAGGGCTCGAGCAGCGAGGACGGCTGCTCTGGCTGTCCGGAGAGCTGGTGCCCTGGACGTGCTGCAGGGCAGAAAGCTTGTCTTGGTCCTTGCCTTCCTGCCGGGCGGGCAGCCTTTGCTTCGCTCTCCTCCCACGTGCTGAGGACTTCCTTGGGATCGGAGCAAGTCAGTAGCAGAGCTGAGCCCTGGCTTTCATCCTGCTGTCTCAACACTGGGCTGAACGCCGCCCTCCTGTCAGCGGGATTTCGGCTGGGAGCTGGCCCCCACCCCCACCCCCCCCCCTTAGCAGGTGCAGTTAGCAGGAGGCACGGGTACGTAGTGGCAGCCCACACGCAGGGCTCCGAGGGCCACCGGGATGGCTCCAGCTGTGGCAGTGTGAAGCGCTTCGGCTTTATGGCATTTGGAAAGGGTTGTGAAACATTCCGGCGCTTCTGCTTCCTCCTGGTCATCTTGCATCCCAGTCTCTCTCCAGTGCTTTGTAATGGCAATCCAGCAAGTAAAGCCAATTAAAGCTGTGTAAAGAAAGCGAATAAATAAAACACAGTTGAAAATACGAGGAATTGGAAAAAACCTCTGGAAGCTTTGGGAAAGCTGTTGGTGAGCACATGGAGCAAATCTGTCTAGCCAATGGGAAGTTCTAAGCGTGCTAGTTGTGTCCATACGTTACCCTCGTGGGGATTATTCCCAGGGGCAGCGAAAGGCCAGAAGCCCCGGCTGCGGAGGCTGGCGGAGGTCAGAGCTGCGGGGACAGCAGCAGGGGCAAGCGTGGGTGCCTGTGCACGAGCTGCGCTCGGGGCTGGGGCACTCGCAGCGACGGTGAGCGTGCAGGAGCCTGGGCTGAATGCTCCTCCCGGTCCCTGCTGGCCTTTAAAGCCTGTGAATAAACCTCCTGCTCCATGTGATTAAGGAGGCTTTTGCTAGCTAATCTGCTTTGGCTCTGGAGTCCCTTTCCGTGATAGGCTTCTCCCTGTGTCCTCGTGGTGCCGGCCTTCGTCCTCCCCGCCGGGGCACCGGGTAAATAATGGGAGCGAGCTGGAGGCCGCTCCAAACCCTCTTCCCTGCTTCCCCCTGGGGCAGGGGGCTCTGCCTGCCGGGAGGGCGGCTGAGCTGTGGGGAGATGGAGGTGGGCCAGCCCTCCCCAGCTTGGAACTTACTGGTTTGTGGCTGCTGCTGGTCTCTTCTGCCAGGCAGCCGCTGCGCAGAGCCTGTCGAGTCGTGTCGTGGAGCACCCCGGGGTGGAGCCTGGGATGTGCCCCTGGTTGTGCCCCAACCTCTTGCAGCAGAGCAGGGTGCCCTGAAAGCCTTGGGAAATGAAGGTGGAAATGCTGTCACCCTGTCACCGCTGGCTTTTTGTGCGAGGTATGCGTTGCATTGCCAGCACGTGCTTGCCGCTCAGGGAAAACGCCTTCCTTTTGGGGCTGCTGAGGAGTTCTGTCTTAGGAGATTTGCTGAGCTGCTTTTGTTCTGGGGAAGGGTGTCATTAAAATGCATGTCTGTCTCACGATAGCGATGCCCAGATGCCCGCGTCCTACGGGGCCCAATTATTGTCATAGTAAGGAGGAGCCTGCTCTCACTCCTTACACTTTAGAAGTTTATGGTGTCTGCACACGGTACTGGGCACGGTGACATCTTTTTGTCTTTCTGAAGAGGCTGGGGTGGATCCAGCTTACCTAGCAAGTGCTGCTGGAGGGTCATGGCACGGGCGAGTTCCTTGTCAGCGGTCCAGGGAGCAGCATGGAGCTGTCAAAGGGGTGTGCGTCTCCCTGAGGAGCGGGGCACATGATTGGGACAGCTCATGGCTCCCACTGTGGCATCGCTTGGAAAATTATCATCTGCTAACCTAAATACTCCTCTTCAGGAGTGTGCCAGGCTCTGTGTCACGGGCTGTCGCTCCCGGCTGCCTCACAGCTGCGTTTTCAGTGCGCATCCAGGAGCAAAATGATTACCTCCAAGCTGGGATGTTGACCGTTACAGCTACAGAACACCCTTGGTCCCTGTACCGAAATCTGGGTGCTGCAAACCTCTGCCTTAGCAGCTTTGGTGACTAGAAAGCCAGCAGCTTGCCTCGGTGGCAAGCTCGGGTGACACTGGGGACTGTTGCAGGGTCGCAGGAGCTGGGCTGGGCGTCCCCTCTGCGTGCCGGGCTGCGGTCTCCAAAGGAGAGCTGCTCCCTTCCCCAGGAAGACGGGCCAAGTGTTTTGGATGGAAGCAGTTTGTTGCTGGGTGGGTTGATTTGTTTGGGAAACGTGGGATTAAAGCAAAAGAAAGTGTGTTTTCCTCCAGCGCTGTCATGCTACCAACCATCTGCTTTTCTCCACAGTTTTCAGGGAACCGTACACCGTTCGGGTGGAGGACCAAAGGTCGATGCGTGGAAATGTGGCTGTTTTCAAGTGCCTCATCCCCTCTTCAGTGCAGGAATACGTTAGTGTTGTGTCCTGGGAGAAAGACACCGTTTCTATCATCCCAGGTAAGAGAGGAGCCGCCGTTCTCTTGGAAAATCTGACCTGCTTTGCCAAGTGTGAAACTCAGTGGTGGAGAGTTTTTTTTTTTTTTTTGGCTTATCATTTGTGCCTGTGCTGGCCAAGTAAAGGCTTTTATTGATGACCATGTCGTGGCTTCGTACTGGAAAACGCTGGTGGTGGGAGCAGACGTCTGTGTTCAGGGTCTCCTTGGTGCTGGTGTTGGTACTTTGTGCATCTCTGGGCTCATGGATGTTTGGTGTAAGCATGGCAGCATGCGTGCCCTGCCCGGGCTTCTCCCACGAGCCTGTGAGCCAGCTCGCTTTGGGTACCCGGCAGCTGGGGCTGGGCAACAGGAAAGGAGTCTGCCCACGCTGTCCGCGTCGCAGCTGGTTTGCGTGTTGTCAGGGTGATGCACAAGTAAATATTCCAGCTTCTCTTGCAAGTTTTCACAACTGTTTCAGCTATGGGGAAAGGAACTTGGCAAAAATGGCATCGGGTGCCTCTTCCCCGTGCTGGCACCTGGAAGCTGCTTGGCCTTCCTTGTCCCGCGTGCCTGCCCTGTAGCCCAGGATGTGTCCCGCTCAGTGCTGACCTTGCTCTACTTTGCTCCGTGGGGAAGGGGCCTGCGGGAGGGACAGCAGTGCCCGCCACTCTGCAGGGACTTCGCAGCTCTGGCTGTGTTGCCCCTGGGTAGTTCCCCGTGATTTTTCGGTAGGTGTGGACCACCCTCGGTTCCCGTGGGAGCAGAGAGCCTCTGGAAGCAGGGTCTTCCCCCAGCCGGCACCGTGAGGAGCAGGGAGGAGCGGTGGCCGGAGCACTGATGGGACGTGACCTGGCAGGCACCTCTGTGCGGCTCGGCAGGAGGGGAGAGGAACCGGGCGAACTGCTCGCTGAGCCATGCTGGTACTGCCGGCTCTGACTCCTGGGCTCCTGCCTGGCTTGTCACAGGCTTTGAAGCGGCATGGGGACTGCGGGCAGGTGCTGGGCACAGCGTGGAGCCAGCCCCGAGTCCTCGTGTACCGGGGTGACCTTTTGGCTCCCTCCTCAGAGCCGGTATTGATGGCAGCGCTGGCTGCCCTGCACAGCATGTGTAAACTAGTAGTAAAGCAATCAATACTGCTTTCCCCAGGGGGATCCAGAGAGAATTAAAGGATTTTGCCCGAAGTGAATGCTCTGCGCTTGATATTTGCTCACAGGTCAGTAAGTCCCGATGCTCCTCCAGGGCTCGGTGTTGCCACACTGGCAGCGCCGTGGGGAGCAGATGCAGGAGGGCAGACGCCACCGGGAGCGGGGCACGAGCCTGGTGCCTGCTGGGGCAGCCGCTGACCAAGCATGAGAAGTGATTTGCTCTAATCCCTTTTGCAGGGATGGTTCTTGCTTAAGGAGCTTAAGGAGCAAAGTGCCTTCACCTGGAGGGGGGTGACGGGTTCTCCTGAGGGCTGTGGTGGCTCTTGCTGGTGGCCCATGCCTCCTGAGTGCAGCTAATCTGCTGACTCAGCACAACCCGTGCGCTCGGAGGTGGGCAAAGGGAAGCAGTGCTCCGGGGCTCGTGCCGGTGAGCAATGACCCCCGGGGCCGTGATGCATCGGTAGGGTCTGTGTGCAGCCAGTTGGTGCTTGGAAAAGGCATGGCACCGGTTGGTAGGGTGCAGACTGGCACCGCAGCCCTGCCAGCCCTTCTCTGCTCAGCTGCCGTGTGAGCACGAGGTGGATTTCTGTGCGGTGGACGGGACTGAGGAGTTGGTGGCACCCATCTCCTGGGGCAGGGAGATGTTCGGGTGGGGATGTTCTGTCCTACCCCAGGCTTGTGCCGTTTGAGCAGGGCACGGCGAGGTCCATCAGCGCGAGAGCCTGTGGTGTTCGTTCCTGGGCGGCCGGGGGTGCCCTGCCGGCTCTGGCAGCGCTTCCTGGGATTCTGTAGGATTCTGTTTCTTGGCGTCCTGCAGGATGACGCAGAGCGGTGCCCGCTTCTTGTTTGCAGAGTGTGGCTGGTTTGCTCAGCAGCAAGGTTGTCAACCGAGCATCCGTGCACTTGCGTGATCTTAACCAGACTTGTTCTCAAGTTTGCTGTGGCAGTGGATTTTTTAATATGATGATTTAATTAGAGTGGAACGATTTTAACATTCTAAAGCAATAATTACCCTAAAGACAGAACATATAAATTGTGTTACAGTGCAGAGTCAACACAAGCAAACATGTTTTGCTGTTGGATTACAAATATAGTGTCTGCCTGAAGCTTATTTTTTTTATTGCTCTTGTGTTAGAACTAAAACTGGCTTTGCTGTTACCAAAAACACACTCTTTTCTTGACCTCTGGAGAACCTCTGCTTCTGTCCTAATTCTGACCGAGGAAGCTGAGGAGAGGAGGAGGGGGTCCCTGCTGTTCCGTGTGAACAGCATGAAGGCTGAGAAAAGCTGAAATGTGGTGCCGAGGCCCCATCGCTCCCTTCCGTCGCAGAAGCGCCTTCTGAATTGTGCGGCCAAGCAGCTGCGCAGACGCGGCGCTGCACAGCTCTCCTCTGCTCAGCCTGCCGAAAGCAAAGGCGCGTGGAAGGTACCGCAGCCCTTCCAGAAGTGCACCCGAGCCGTCTGTACAGCGGGCACTGTAAGGTGGCCTGCTGTCCTGACTTTAGCGTGCCAAACTCGCTGCTTTTCCTGAAACATCCCTCTAGTGCTTCCTGCGGGGGACTGCATGTTTGCCCAGGCGCGTCTTGGTGCAGCAGGGGATAGACAGCCCTCAGGAGCAGGAGAAATCTCCATCCAGACCTCTCCATGGCAGAAAACTCTCTTTAAGTGACTATTTCCGCAGTAAATGTCTGCTTTCCTTACCGTCCCTGGTTTTTCCCCCACCAAACCCAAACAGCGTGTCGCTCGGAAGGAGGGGGAGCGAGCCTCGCCCCTGGGGCTGCTCTTCTCGCCAGCTCAGGCCTGCGGCTCCGTACGTGGGCTGGGTGCCCTTTTGTCAGCTTCCTCGGGGTCTTTTCATGCTTAATTGGGATTACAGGGCTCCCAACCTCTGCTGCTGGGCCTTTGAGCCGTGGCTTTTCCGACAAGCCTTGCTGCTCTTTGGATGGCGGTTTTGCTGGTGGGTGAAGGACCTCTGCGGGGCCGGGCTGGCATCGGCAGCGCTCGCCGGAGGTACCTTGCCGGCAGAAAGCCTGGCTGGAGAACAGTTTGCTTTACCGGGGAGGTGCCTGGACGAACCCTGCCGTCCCCGTGGGGGTGCCGGGGTGTCCTGCTGCTGGGGGACAGGCTGGTGTGACGGGAGGCAGGCGGCAGCATCCCGGGGGGCACGGGGAGCCTCGGGGGATGCGGGACCTGTTGCTGGGGTTGCTGCTGCTCTCACCGGCCCGGGAGGGCTCCCCTTGCAGATCCTGGCTTTTTTTCCGCCTGAGTTGCCGGCACATGTGTCGTCCCGGCCACACTGACTGGGTCTACATTGGAAGAGATCTCAAAGCAATTGCAGGGGAGGGCTCTGTGTCTGCGCTGCCCGGCTGCGCTAGGGGGCTTTGGCGGCGAGTTGCGTTATTTGGTTAACTGGGCAACGCTGTAACTTACCCTGAAATCAAAGACCAATTCTTTATGGAAGGTTGTCCCGCACATAAATCATCATTAGTGTGGCTCATTTTTGTTTAATGCCTACCTAACTGTGCTGTAGTCTAAAAATGTGTGTTTAGTGAAGTCAAGGGTTGCAGAGAAATTATAGGGTTTTCAAAAACCCATTTGCTTTGCTGGTGCTCACATCAAAATCAATCTTGCCTTTCGTTCTCAGCCTTGTCGCAAACATGCAGCACCACTCGCAGGACTGTGGCATTTAATGTAGGCTAGTGCTTACTGGGAGCGAAGCAGCTGGGCTTCCCGAGTCAGGGGCTGTGTATAACGTTGCACTTCACACCCAGGCTGTGATTTCAAACTCTGTTGCTATTGATGAATCTTGATATGTATTTGGGGGGGAGTAATGGGAGGAGGATGGGAGCACTGCAGCTGAGCAGTATGGTTTACAGACCACTCTCCCTTTCCCATAGGGAGAAACTCCTGCTACAAACTGCTTTAAGAACGCGATGTGGTAAACAGCTTTTTTAAAATGTTATTTTATTTTATTTATTTATTTTTAAAGCACTATCACCAGGCTGGGTAACGTGAAGAGTCTCACAGGCGCGTGCCTGCCTTTGGTTTGTCATGGAGGAGCTATGTTGCATATGCGACTGAAGCTGCTTCAGTCGCCGTGGTCTGGCTGTTGTGGCACAGAAATGGAAATTCATGGCACTGACTTGTCTCTCTTCAGGCATTGCACGGCTGTAACTCGATGTCCGCAGTCGCAGGTCCTGCAGAACTAGGCATGATTCTATGATTCTGTGTGGCAGTCCTGCCAGTGTGGGTCCCACGGGTGCGGGCACTCTTGGAGTGTGTGTCCAGCTGCGGTTTACAAAAGCAAGTGGTGGTGTGGGGAGCCGATTGAGACACTAGAAAGAGTGGATTTTTGGGTAATTGTCAGCCCCTCCTCTGTTGACGCAGTATGTGCCTGGACACTTACACCTGAGCCGTTCCTCAGCTGGCTCGGTGATGGAAATGTACCCAGCTTTGCCTTTCCTGGCACAAACACGTCACCTGCCCAGGCTGTGCCCCTTGTGCTACCAGGCGGGCCATGCTGGGTGGGAAGGACGGCCCCGAGGATGTGGGTGCCTGCTGTGGTAGGGCTCGGGTCCTTTTGGCCATCGGTGTCCATCTGCACTGGCACACCCCGAAGGCACGGCAGGGTTTGCCTCGGGAGGTTGTGTGCTCGGCTGGGACATGGGTGTCACCTGGGCGCACAGGCATAACGTTGTCCAGGCGGCTTGCTGTGGTGTCCCTGGAGAACAAAAGTGGTGTCCTCACGGGTGTAATGGCATCCCGTCAGCTGCAAGGGAAAGCTGATGGCGTTCGTCGTCCTATCTTGCCTAGCCCATCGGTAGCCTGTGACTCGCGAGGGCAGCACAGAAGAGCAATGATTTGGAGGCAGTAAGTGTTACCGGACTGGCAAGCCCTGAGCTGAGCTGCTGCTTGATGCCTCAGTGTCGTGTACTTGATAGAGAGTGTTGGAAAAAATCTAAATACAGCACTTCTCGAGGTACAGACACTTCCAAGGGTGCTGCTTTTCTCAGCAACCCTAACGTGTCTCCTTTGAGGGCTGCAGATACTTGGATGTACTTAGTTAGTTGTTGGATATCCACAAAGTCCTTTCTCTGGAAAGTAAAACGTGAAGCTTGTCAGAAGGATGGAACTGAAAAAAAAATTGAGTTCTGTGGAGTTTTAGATATGTTTTCGTGTATGTTCTTCATTGAACAGTAGCCTCTTGGGAGTTTCAAAAATATCTAAGTTAATCTGTTTGCAGTGGTTCAGATATGAGCTTAATTTGACCTGAGTGGCCCTTTCTGTCCCATCCTCTGCAGTGCCCAAAGCTGTTGACGGGATTCTTAAACTCGTCTCAGAAACTGCCTAGTGATGTGGGAAATAAAACTGCAGCAGCTTTCTCGTGGTTAAATGTGGCCGTTCGCCCCGAAGATGTATGCTCTCCTCTGCTGTACCTTGCAACATCTGCCACCCGTTACATTTTTTTTCTCTAAAATATTAGAAGTGTAACCGTACACAAATTCCACTGCAATCCATCTCAAGACGTGGTGAGTCTAGGGACGCAGCGTGAGGCTACCGGTGATTAAACACCTGCCGAGGATTTATGGGTGCAGCGTTCCCTCCCCACTGGACTTGCGGGAGCACGGCCGGGGTGCTGCGTGCCGGGGGGCACGGAGGGACGATCCAAGGGGCAGGAGAGCCAGGACCTGGATAATTCAGCATTGTTCTCCTATCAATAGGCTTGTTCTGCGGGACATCAATCTCCCATTACTGGAGAAAAGCTGGAAGCTGGGACAGAATAAACACGCGAGGTGAAAGGCAATCCTTGTCTATGTGTTTGTCTTCACTGAGATGGTCTGGGGACAGGAGATAAGTTACTGAGGATCGTTACCGGCTGTTAGCATTTCTATTTGGTTTTGCCTGAATGCGGAATAACCCCGGCTGGTTTGAAGCGAAGTGTCTGGGAGCAAGCGGCTCACGGGTCTGAGCGTGTCGGGCAGGAGGCCACCCTGCTGCCCCATTCCGGGTGTCACCTACGGCAGAGCAGGGGGCTGGTGGCTGCCTGTGACCCGCCACTTCCCCCGGGAGAAGAGGGAGCCCGGGCTGCTGCCGTCTCCTGCCCTGCTCCCTCCTGGTGTGTGCACGGAGCAATCCGCACGGACAGCTCTGACGGGAAAGCTGCGACCGTTGGGCAAAAGGCTGGCGAAGAATTGGCCTTTTCAATTAAATTTCCTAGCTTCTGCCTGGGACGGGTTGACTCGCAGCGTGGAGCAACCTGATGTGATTTAAAGGAGCATTGTCCTCCTCTACTCTATCTGGGGGTGCTGCAAAACCTTTTCCCCTGTCGATCCCGAGATCTCTAAAGGTGTCCTGCCTTCTCCCCCACCCCTTGCCACCCTCTCTGGCTGCGACATGTGCCCAGACCTGTTACAGAGGGAAGTAGCTCCAGGCGTTATTCTCACCAAGTGGGGTGAGATTCTGTCTGAAATCATTTCATCCTTCCCTAGAGACTTGGCGTGAATTTTATCTAATCGCCATGGCAACAGATAAAAAAAGGTGTGAGCACATCTCCTTTTGCTGTGATAATTCAGATTTATATATTCAGATCAGATTGGAGTTAGAGATTTTAAAAGGAGCAGATGCAGCAGAAGGTGTGACTGCAAATAATGTGGCGAGAACGTTTGATGATCCTGCCCTTTAAGAGGGGAGAGCGCTTTCCCGCAGGTTTTTTTGGAATATAATTATTCCATCAAATCCACTTTAACAAGGACTCATTATAGCCCTGATAATGCAGAGTCACGTTGGAGACAATCTCGCACACGCATGCACACACACCGAAAAAAGGGACTACAACAAGTAAATAAAAGGCCTGTGAACAGCGAGGTGTGAGCGCCCTGTCGCTGCCGATGCTGCCGGGAAGCGGCACGGGCCAGGCAGGGCTTGGCCCAGCTCTGGCTATCCCGGTCCATGCTGCCAGGCGCTTCCCAGCTGCCACGGGCTCCTGGTGCCCGGCTGTGCTGCGGTGGCCCTGGCGCAGCTGGGGAGATGCTCGCAGGCAGCCCTCGGGGTGGACGAGGCTCTCGGATCCTGGGAGTCCTGCACAGCCGAGTGCCTGCGATGGAAGGTCGGGGAGCTGTGGGTTTCCAGAGGCCGCTTTCCCAGGTGCGGCTTTGGCCGCTTTCCCCTGGTGCTCCCAAGCTCGTTGCCCGCATGGCAGATCTCAAATGAAGAATTGCCTGAGACTGAGCTTGGGCCGTCCTGAGCCAAAGCTCTTTGCTGCTTTTGCTGTGCTGCCGCAGCTTCTGCAGGAGAGGAATGCTTCGTCGGAGATCAGAGCAAGGAAACCTTTGACTGCTTTCTCTGCAGGGCGGAGAAGAAAGGATGTGGAGGGTTTTGGAGAGGGAAAGGTGCTGTTGATCTAGCACTTGGCATCCCAGTTCCACCGGATGTCCTTGCCCCCGCTCCAAGCCCTGTGGGATGATAGAGCGTGAGCCAAATATGGCACGACAAGCTCCAAGGCATGAAATACAGAGGAGCAGCCGTTCTTGGAGCTGCCATCTCTTTGTGTACCCGGTAGTGTAAATCTTTGGCCACCCCGAGGAGCAGTTGTGCCGTAGGGAAAGGAGAAATGGCACACAGAGGGTGGGATGGATGGCTGAGGGTTTAGAGCAGCCGCAGGAGGCAGGTGGGCTGTAAATCTGCCTGATGCCTAGCCCAGATCCAGCGAGAGGTTCATTTCTCCATCGTACCGCTGGCCCCGTATCTGCCTGAGCTGCTGAGGATCCATGTCGAGCTCCCAGTGGCAGCGGCAAGAGGGGCGGAGAGCGCCATGGAGGCCTTGCCGCATCCCTGTGGTAAATGGGCGCTGCCTGAGCTCGGCACACAGACCATCCCAGCCAGGAGGGGAGCGAGCACAGACCCCCGAGAGCGAAGGGTGGTGAGCATCCGCTGTGTGCTCTGCTTGCTCCTCTGCACGGGAGCTACCCGAGGAGGAGGGTGCCTTTTTGGAGACAACAGCCATGATACCCGCTGGGCACAAACCTTATACAAGGACTCTGGCGTGAGGATTTATGTGAAAGGAGTCGCACTGGAGTGCAGAGAGCAGGAGGAGGAAGAGATCAGCAGGAGGAGACACGTGGAGGAACAGTCTGCTCATGGCAGCCAGCAGGATGTGTTCCATGGGCTCTCCCGAGTCCCCAGGGTGGCTCTGCATGCTGGGGTAGATGTTCCAGTTACTCTCTGATTTGCAAATTATGATTCTGCAGGAAATTGAGAGGAAGCTGGGAACAAGAAGAGAGTCCTCCGGAGCACCTCTCTGGTGGCATGCAGGGAAGGGAGCGACCTGGGCAAGGAGGGGTTCGGAAGTGCGGCTGGGGGTGATTAACCTCCTGTGGTGACATGTGTTCTCTACCTGATGAGTCGGCGGGGCTTGCCTGGAGGAGCTCGGAGACCCTTGGACCGTGCGCTGTGTATCCTTGTGAGAGGCTTCTCTGCTGAGAACCAGCCCTCAGAAATGGTTGCGGGGCCCAGTTAGCAGCGGAGCTGAGCTGTATAATGAAATCTGGCGCTACGCGTGCCTTCTGCACCTTGCTGAACCTGCTGCTGCTCCTTTCTGCCTGCCTAACTCAGCTTGGAGCATACAGGTCCTTGCTGAATTACGAAGGCTATGGTCTTGTCTCCCTGTTCAGGCGGCGTTTGCTAAATTGTAATGCTTTTGTGCATTTTAAAGACCTTCCTGCTGAAGGAGAGCTGAAATCCTCTGGGGTATGAGGTCCGTCAGGTACTGGAGCAGCTCAAGCTAGCGTTGTGATCACCGCTCGGTGTGCCAGGCAGGACACTGTGCGCACTGGGCACGGGGGCTGCAGCCCGGCTGGGGCTCAAGGGGGCTGCAACGGGGGGTCTCTGTGTGGGGGCTGCAGCCCATGCTCAGCCACGGGCCACCTTGCCTAAGGGAGCCACCCTTCTGCCTGGAGCGCTCTGCAAGACTGCTACCAGCTTGATGGGCTTGGAAAGCACCAAAATCCCTTTGAAAGTGCCCAAGTCAGCTCTGAGAAATGTGTTTGGAGGGAGAGGGTTCGCTGGAGGTGTTCAAGGCCAGGTTGGATGGGGCTTTAGGCAACCAGGTCTAGTGGGACGTGTCCCTGCCCATGGCAGGGGGGTTGGAACTAGGTGATCTTTAAGGTTCCTTCCAACCCAACCCATTCTATGATTCCCCAGCTGTTTGCTGGCATGTTCAGGTCCTCCATCCTGCCTGAATCTTTTTCCTTTTATACCTCGTTTTTAATTGTAATCTAATGGAGTAAAGACGGTGCCAGCTCCGGTCCTGCTACCCCAAGATCTGTGCAGGGAGCTGTGCCTAGCAAGGCAGCACAGCAGTAATTCCTACAGCGAAGCCAACTGGTGTGGAAAACCGTACAGGTCAAAACTTCTGCTCTTCAAACCACACGTTTCTATGAGCTTGAGCCACCTGTCCCTGGGGCCTTGTGCTGGGCTGCGGAGGGAGAGGAACCAGCGTGTAGCAGAGCTGAAGTCATCGCCGCTTCGTGCCGTCGTCGCTGATGTGTCCACCGGGGAGGCTCGCACGTGCGTGGCCAGCTCATCCTGAGCGGGCGAGAGCAGGGTCGGGGCGCTTGCCCGCGGGGAAGGGGGGGGGTGGTGGTGCGGGCGTGTGTGTTCCTCCCCCCTCCTCCCTGCGCATACACAGATGCAGAAACAATCACGGTCATTATTCCTACCATGGTGACAGTGACAGTGGCAGAGATGCCAGCTTCCTAACACAGACGGCTTTATTTCATCTCCTCTGTTTTTCAAAGCCTCTTTCATTTTGTATGAGGAGACAGATGTGAAGGGCCGCAGGCTGATAAATTCTGCTGTCTTATGAAAAGAGAGGGTGGGTTTTTGTTGTGGTTGCTTCTCTTCCTCCTTCCCCAGCCCCCTCTCGGCAGCGCAGCGGCAGCCTTTTTCTGTAGGGGATGCTCCCTGCTCCTGGCGTGGGACGCTGTCTGATGGTCACCGCGCTGGGGCAGGAGGGCTGCGGGCCCTGGGTGAACTTCCCAGGGAGCGGCAGGGCTGGGTTTTGGGTGCAGACCCTGGCCTTGTGGCGGCAGGCACCCGGTTAGAAGAAAATGAGCACGGTGGTGCAGATGCCGCCCTGAAATGCATCTGCAGTGCCCAGCCCTGGCATGCTCTGGGATGCGACGGAGGCTGCACGTTTGCTGGGGAGGAGCTGATCTCAGCTGGCGGAGCAAGGGCTGAGCCTTTGCGTGGGCTTACGACCCAAATCCTCTTCCTTCTTGCAACTCCGCTGAGGCACTGGGGTCGCCGGGTGGGGGGCAGAGCCGCTCAGAGGGCTCTGGGGCTGCTGCGGTTGCGGTCTGTGCCAGCGAGGAGCAGCCGCCAGGATCGGGCACAGAGAGCAATGCAGCCTGCGCCCCTTTGGGGTGGGCTCATGGGAGCACGTGCTTGGCACCCGCTGGGTGCAGTGCTGCTGCTGCTGAGACGCCTGCCTTGGTAGAGTACCTGGCCCTGTGGCTGCGGCGGACTGCGGCACCTGCCCCGCGTGGCGCTCGGTGTGGTCCCTGTGCAGCTCCCCTTCCTCCGCTCCTGCTCTGCTGACGATAGTTCTAGTTTAAAAATAAATTGCTCCATCTTTAATTGCGGTTTAAATAACTGCTTCATTTTTATTTAAATGTGGCTCTGTAAGGCTCGGAGAACAATTAGGATAAAATACAGGGCATTGCTCTGGTGCATGTGTTCAAGCATATAATTAATTTTTTTTTATTATACTGATGTTTGCCGAATCTGGAAAAAGATCTTATTGTTCCTCTTGATTTAGTCACGCACAAGATCTACAAATACACCAGCCATTTCAGGACTCCATTTCATAAGCCGTGGAGCCTTGGTGCTAACATGCTGAAGGAGGGCTCCTCGGATCGGTAGCCTTTGCCATTTCTGCTGTGACACAGACGCACGTTAAACCATGGGCTGTGCGCCCAGAGCAGTTTGCAGCCTGCTTTCTCCTGCCCCGGGACGGTCTGCAGGGGCTCCGCACCTCCTGAGCCCCAGGCTGGTGGGCACAGCCCGGGCTGGGGCTGTTGGACCTGTGCTCAGCCCCTTCTGAAGGCTTTTGGTAGCCCCTTGTGCCGGGGGCTGCTGCTGCAGACCTGAGAGCCCGTGCTAGGCGCTCGGCTCGGGGCTCGCTAGGGCGAGAGTTTGTGCTTTTTGTTGATGAATGGTATTAAAAGGCTAATAAATGACTTGGGGACGTCGGGTGAAATCTCTGAAAGGCTCTAAATGACCCAGGGACCTCTTTCACGAGTAAGCTAGCCATTCAGGAATATAAATCTCATTCAGAGTCGATAGGGATTAGGTTCCTAAGTGCCCGACATAGCTAAAGTGCTTCTGAAAACGTCGCTTGTTAGAGGGTTGCGGAGGAAGCTGCATGTGGTCTGGCGGGCTATAAGCTTATCAGTCAAAGGTGCTTTACTTGGTGACAGAAGCCACTTGTGGTAAACAAGCTGCTGGCCCTTTGGACTCCTGACAATCTTTTAACCATTTATTAAAGCAGCTATGAACTCTTCTTGGAAATGAAATCTTAATAGCGAGCGTGGCAGAGATTTTTCACAGATGGCAGCACTGCCAAAAGCAGGCATTCAAGAAAACATTCATCAAAAACATTCATTTCTTTCAAAAAGAAATTGACGTTTATAGCGTAGACAAATTTGGGACTCATTTGCTTTGCCTTTCAGTTTCTGAATTTTTAGAGGTCACGTTTTTCTGCACCTTCAAGGGCTAGAAACTGGTGTTATTTTTAACTGGAAACTGAGATTCCCATATAACCGCACAGAACCAAGAAACGGGATGTGCGAGAAGGCTGGGTACGGCAGGAGCCCATGCACAGCTGCGGGGAGAGGCGGGGGGTCCCTGTGGCTGGCTGTGCTCCTGGGGGCTCCAGCTCTGCCCAGACTCCTGTCCTTCTGCTTTACACCCTTCTGCCCCGCTTGGGCTCCCTACCTGCTGCCCTCGGCACCGAGCGTGGTCTACCTTCTATCCTGGGGCCACGGGGACTGCAGCTGTGCGTGGGGACCGTCCCCAGGGTGGTGATGGGTGCTGAGCTGGGCTCTCCTGGTGGGGTGCAGGGCTCTGTGTGTCGCCGCGGCTCTCCCAGTGATGGCAGGGTCCGTGTGGGCACTGTAGCCCATGGTGTGATCAGATAGAGGGCTCCCGCATGCTGCTGCTCCGGTGCCGGTGAGCGGCCCTGGACTGGGCTGTTCAGTGAGGCCGGGAAGGACGAGTGTGCCCTCCTTCCTTAAAAAGCCAGAAATTCCCTTCAGAGGGAGCAATTCATTCGCAGCTCATCTCCATTTCATCTGAAGGCTGCACCATGCTGGGTTTCAGCCTTGTTATGTTTTCTCTTGAGCAATACCTTTTATTTCTGCAGCGTTTAATATTCCTTTCCAGAGCCTCCGTTGCCTGTTCTAGGTCTTTCCACCAAAAGCAGCTTTGAAACTATAAATTGTGGTGGCCAAGCTGTACCTGTTGTTCCCGGCTGGTTCCCTGCCTGCTTGGGTGCTGTTGCCGCTTCCTGGCCTCTCCCTGCGCCTGCTTTCCCCTGCCTGCCCGGCATGCCCGGCGCAGGGTACCCCTTACAGGCAGCGCTCAGCTCGGCGTGCAGCTTGGGCTCACAGATGAGATGCTTCTCTTGCCCGAGCCAGCCCGGTGCTTGGCATTGGGCTCCGAGGGTGCAGGGCTGTAAATGCCATCTCAGGGCTGGGCAAGCAAGTACTCGTGCGGGGAGCGGCGGTGCAGCTGCCACCAGGCACCCGCAGATGGCCACGGGCTCCCCAAGCACACAGGCGCGGTTCAATAGCCCCGTGGCTGCCTCAAGAGTGGTCAAATCCTCTCATTCTGCTTGAAGGCAAGGTCTGGCATCAACCCCTCGGGCAGCAGTTGAGCCGTGGGGTCCCGGGGAAGCTGGCAAATTGAACTGGCCTGACTTGGGCTGGCAGCACCGAGATTTTACGTGTTGGTCAAGGGGAAACAGGGGTCTTCGTTTCCCCATCGCTGGGGAATTTTGATTGCAGCTGAAATGAGAAGCTTCGTGCTAGTTATCGCTCTGCCTTCGCCAGAGCCTGCTTCAGACCCTGACTGATTACTCGTAGCTGCTTCTTGCTGCAAACCAGATCTCATTTGCATCTTGGAGGAACAGTGTGCTGCAGGCAACGAAAGCTGGTGACACCACTGGAGATTGCTTGTTGTATGTCATTTAACGTCCATTTGACTTGCATCTCTTGCCTTTCGTTTGCAGCGTTGTACTGTGAACTTCATGGTGTGGTATGCTCAACGGGTGCCTGTAATTGTAGCGCGTTGTTTAATGCTCCAGTTTCATGAATAATGCTGCGGTTTTGAGGTGGGGGTCGATCTCTTCTCCCAAGTAACAAATCATAGAATGAGAGGAAATGGTCTCAAGTTGGGCCAGGGGAGGTTTAGATTGGATATTAGGAAATATTTCTTCACCGAAAGGGTTATCAAGCATTGGAACAGGCTGCCCAAGGAACTGGTGGAATCACCATCCCTGGAGGTATTTAAAAGATGGGCAGACGTGGTGCTGAGGGACATGGGTTAGTGGTGGTTTTGGCAGTGTTACGTTGACGGTTGGACTTGATGATCTTAAAGGTCTCTTCCAACCTAGATGATTCTATAAATGCTTCCCGAGCATGTAGAAGTGTTAATGTTTCTACACCTCGAGTGTTCACAAGAAGCTGAACTGGTGGCTGGGCGAGCTGGAAGAGGGCAGAGCCCGGCTGCCGCTTGCGCTGGTGGTGCTGGTCTGGCATGCCGGGCAGCCTGAGCAACGACTGCCGGGCTTGGGGATCCGCTCCCTGGCGGGTGCCATTCACTGCGCCCCGCGAGCTCCTGTCACCCCTGAGGCAGCTGGGCACGGTCCCTGCCACAACGTGCTCGCTGTCCCCGTGCCCCTGGCTGAGGGCTGGTGGTCGCCCCGGTGGCAGGGGCCCAGCCTGGTGCTCCCCTCGCTGATGCCGGTCAGGGTGCGAGACGCGTGGCTCCTTCCAGGGAGATTATTGCTGGCTGCTCCAGGTGAAGTCTGTCTGCCTCTTGGCCTGCTTCCACGTACTTAGTGCTGCTCCCCGAGCTCGGTTATTGTATAATCTATCAGACGTCCTGGCACGTCCCATTGTTTAAACAAGAGCTATGGCTATTGCATGCAATATATGTACAACACGCGCATGACGGTGTCAAGAATTAACTTCATAATCATCTCCGCGATCTTTCTTGGCAGAGCTCTGGCATAACCTGTCGTGTCTTATCTAGCGATTGTATGTGAGTTATAGTTACCTGTGTCCTGGCTCTCTGGCTAAGATTGATGGCAGGCGAGGTTTTATAATGCCTGTGTCAGGATTCCTCCCTGCCATCCGGCAAAGCCTGGAGCAGCTGCTCGGCTGCTCTGGTGCTGTGGATGCTGAGGGCTCCGGCTCCATTTGCAGTTGCATCACCTCTGCCTGAAAGTTGGTGGGGGATCTCCTGCCTGAAGGCTGGGCAAGGGAAGGAGCTCAAAGTGCATGGCCTAGAGATGGCTTTGCCTCTTCGTGTTGGCTCTCCAGCCACCCAAGGGCAGGATGAAGTTGGATCTTCATGCGCAAAGGGAGCTGCTCACGCAGCGCAGGCGTGGGAGCCTTCAGCAGCTCCTCTGAGGGTCATTCCCGTGCACGTGGCAGGAGAAGCAAAGGGGGGGAGTTTAGGAGGCGCCGTTCACGCTTGCCTTCCCGGGAGGTGGGCCTTGGCATCCACCTTGCTGGATAATGGCGCTTTTTCTAATTGCCGGGAAGGCTCCCGGTGCGAGCGGGTCCCGCAGGGCTCCCTGCAGTGCCAGCCCCCTGCCAGGGTGGCAGCCCGGCACCGTGCACTCCACATGCGGCTCTCCGTGTCGTGTCGGTGTTTAAGCCTGTGACTCTGCTGGTGATTTCCACCCCAGCCCCTCCCCGGGTTTTTTTGTTTCCTTGTCCAAGGGAGCGATGCTGCCCGGCTCCTCCTCGCCTCGGCCCTGCGCAGGAGCAGGGGATTTGGGATCCCAGGGGTTCAGGTCCCTCCGGGCTGCCTTCTCCACCCTGCTTTAGGTATGTTTCAGCGTGAGCTTGGGACAGCCCTTTCCATGTCTGTGTGCTCCCTCGTTGAGCATCATTCTGTACCTCGAGCACTGCGGATCTGATAGTCTCATTTCTAGAAGCTATTAAAAACACACACGCGTTTCTCTTTCCTGCAGGGAAGAGTTCTTTGGAGAGTATATATTTGTTCCAGTCGAGACCAGATTTGACCAAATGCTTCTCTCCACCGTGTTGGCAAGAGCATCATGCAATGCCAGCATCCTATGAAATGTGAATGGCTGAATTTCTTCTTTATTTAGACATATATACACAATGTATGAAACAAAGGAGCTAAAAATGATGAATTGCAGCTAATGCCGCTGCGTGATGAAGATAAGACCGTAATTATTTGTTTGGGCAGCTTAAATCAACACCAGAAGCCTCATGGAAGACAAAGCGATAATTTAAATCTCTTTGTGTGGGTCTCATGGGCTGAGTGACCAAGCGTGAACTTGTATCATAGGCTTGTATGATTTTTTTGTGTTCGTGCATGGTTAAAGCAGGTCATTTTGGTGTCACGCTTCACATGCTGCCCTTGGAGCACGCCTGGGCCCGTGTTTGGTGAGAGCTGCACTTTTAACTTCTTTCTGGCAGGGTTTAGCCCGTGTATGCTGCCTCAGTCTTGGCAATTCACTGTTACTGTTATTATTATTTGTGCTGCAGATAGGGCTGCAGCCCCTGCACGTCCTGCCCGCTCCGGAGAGGTGGCTGGGTCTCCCGCCCGAGTCCAGCCCGCCCTGGCTTGTTAGGAGAGAAGACGAGTGGGTTGAGCTGGAGCTGTCTCAGCTCTGGAAGCACCTGAACCCATAACAGAGGTTGTAAATTTTTACGTTCATTATGTTTGTTTTGCTTCAATTTAATTAACTGATCGATGAAAGCCTATCGAGCTCTGACCTCTCTTGCAGCCACCGTAAATCAGCTCCTGCTGCCGGTGGAGCCGGGCTCGGGCACGGTCTTGGCTGCCGAGCTGCAATTGCACCTCTCGGGGCTGAAGGGGCCCGGGGCGAGCGGCAGAGCCCCGCAAGCGGCAGCAGGTCCTGGCCCTGGCCTTTCTTTTCCTCTCTCTCTTGTACTCGGTCTCTGTGTCGCTGCCTGTGCCCGCTTCGGCAAGTGTTTAAAGGCTCTTTGCTTGCGCTATGGTGTGCGAGCAGCTTCCTCGTTTTGCAGGGAATTCTTCACTCCCACCTTCTCGCTATTCCTCTGCTGCCTCTCCCTGTTCCTCACCTCTGCCCTGTGGATCTCTGCCCCTTCTGCTCCTGAGTGTTTGCATCTGGAAGCCTTTGTTTTCGTGGCCACCCTGGAGACACATAATTTTCTTCGAAGGGAGATTTGGAAGCCCCCATCCCAATTCCCAAATCTTGCGTCTCCAGATTCCCCGCGCTTGTATCTAGCTCGCTCTTTTTTTCCTTCTTTTCTTTTTTAAAACATCCCTCCAGATAAGATCTCTGCTCAGCTTGGCTCGGCTATCAGCACTCTGAAGGTTATCTGTGTTGGTTTCCAGTTGAAAGCGAGAGGCATGTGGACCAGCAGACGCGTCCTCTGTAATTAGACCCACGGAACTGTCGGCAGGGAGGAGAGATGCACCCGTACAGATGATGGGGCTCTCCTGGATCGCTCCACAGAGCTGTCGGCAGAGCCAGTGCTGCTGGGTGCTGGCACGCAACCCTCTCATCTCCTCCTGGGAACCTGCCGCACCTTCAGCAAGGTCTTGTGGAGACCTTCATGCTGCCAGCACTCTGCCAGGTCCTGAGACCTGTCGGATGGGCTGCTGTACTTGCCCGTGTTGAGAGACGCCCTAAGAGACGCTGAACTAGCCCCGGGTGGAGCCACGGGGAAGGGGCTCATGCCCTGCGCTCCTGCCACCGGTGCGCTCGGGGGGTGCTGTGCCCAGTGTCCCCAGGTGCTGTGCAGGGGGGACGGGGGCGGATGGGCACGTGCCTTGCGATGCGTGTGAGCTGCCTTGGGGCTCGCTGTGGGAACAGGCTTTTGCTATCTGATTTCTTCGGCTTCAAACAGGGCCCGCAGAAAGCCACCATTGCGCATTTGGAGAGCTGGATGCGTCCCCGAGGTTGTAGCTAGAGCTCCGAGTTACAGGGTTTTGCATTTAATTATACTGAAAATTTCAATTCTGTAATCTGTGTTTAAAATCAGGCAAAGCCTCTCCTGTTCCAGCACTGATCCCTCCTGTCTAGGAGGGATCACTTAAAGCGTCTCCCCTCGTAGAGCACCGGTGGGACTCTGGAGTGGCTCCACCACCCTCCCTGGCAGCAGCAGCAGCAGCACCGCGTGGCTTCCGAGGCCGGTAGCCGAACGCCATGTCACCACCCTTCCTCCGCCAGAGCCATTTCAGAAGGTTCTGTTCCTCAGCAGCTCTATCCCCCCTAAAGACAGGGATTGGGCAGCTACGCTTGGGCCATTAGCTGTGTCTCTCCTTTTGCAGGCAAAATCTGTTTTGCTGAAATCTGGAAAAACTGAACCGTGCCGTATTTGGAAGGTGTTCCTTTTAATCCCAGCTTTTATTGCAATACTTTTTCCTGAAGAGAAGTCTTTTAGGGAAGGCAGGAGCTGCCAGGGAGAGAGACTGGTGAATCTGAGGGTCAAATCGGAGGATCCGTGGTCGATCGCTGTAGTGGAGGAAAAGCTTTTGCATCCTGCATTACCACCATGTATTTATATTTCAGTGTAAGGGGGGAAAATGCACATATTATCAAATTGTGCACTTTTTTATCTTCTTTATGGCTTCTAATGCTATAGCTGGTTTTTTAAAACCACTAAAAGCATAAGCATTAAAGCAATTTTCCAGAGTAATATAGCAAGAGGTCTACAAAAGCTCTGCAACATTTGATAATAGTTGCCATCTTCAGCTGAACATAATGATGTTAACAAATGTAATGGGAGTAATGAGTGGAGATTCAAAAAGCAGCTTTTGTTTAATTTTTTTGTAATGCAAATGAGTTTGGGAATAAAGAAGGAGAGCAGAAAATAATGAAAACTTCATTTGAAATGAGTCTTAATCCTTGCAGCCAACCGCCGGGGTGGGGGAGGAGGGGAGGAGAGGGCATGGGGAGGCTGAGCTGTGTGTCTGAGCGGAGCAAGGTAGCGCTGCGAAATTGGGCAGGACTGGTACCGGTGGGCAGGAGGAGAGCTGGCGGCGCGTGAGGCAGCGCTCCGTTCTCACCTCTGCCCTGCAGATGGGGCGGAAAAGGCTGGGCCCCAGTAGCTGTAGTCACCGGTGGTCCTCAGCGCTGAAGGAGAAATCTCTGCAGAGCTTCCAGGATCTCTCCCGTCCCCAAAGAGTAGGGGGCGAGGGAGCAGGGTCAGCAGCCCAGCTCCTCGCAGGCACGGCTCTGGGGCTGACTGCCGCCTCCTGGCACCGTTGCTGTGAAGCACGGCAAAACTCCCGTTCTCTTGCTCCTGGGAGGCTGGGAATCCTGTGTGTTTCTGCAGCACCTTCCACTTTAAAATGATGCCAGCTGAGTTCAACCTTATGACAGCCCAGCGACTCCCTCTCCCCATCAGAACGAGTGAGTTTGCTTTATTTAGATTGACTCCCAGCCAAAGTGATAGGTATGAGGCTGGCAAATAAGCATCCTTGTGATGAGGACTGGCACTTATGCATGTGCAGAAGATTCAGGTCTGTCAGCTTGTGTCAGCTCGCCTTCTATGGAGTGTTTAATCTCCTAACCCTTGGCCAAGAAATGCATTAAGAGATCTGCAGCAAGTAGGAGCTCAAGAACTGAGGGATGCTGCTGCCTGCCCCTCTTCTGCTAGTCTGCCCGTGAAGTGATGGGAGGAGGGCAACGGGAGGGAGCACGAGTCAAACTGGGTATTGTGCCTGGAGGAGAGCTGTAGGTAGCAGAGCTGGAACTGGGAGGAACTGGGGGAATTGAATAACACCTCTTCTTCCTCAACAGGCTCTTAAGGGGCGTAAGTGGAGTGCCAGGCAGATCTCCTTTGGAGTGGGACCGTGGGAGCGGTGGGTGACCCTCATGCCTGCGTTAACTCAAGGCGATGCAGTTGCACTGGAGCTTGAGCTGGCTTGCGCTCTGTCAGCGAGCAGATGGTGGTCACGGCTGCGTGAATGTCCTTGGGCACACAAAGCAGCATCCCTGGCCCTGGGAGAGGATCACGTCTGTCCCCTTTCAGTGCCCGGACTGCCGCAGCTGCATGGGTGGCAGGCTGGGATGCACTGCTGCCAGCGTCGCCCCGGCTCTCGGAGAAAGCAGGGCTTGGTCAGACAGATTTGGGTGGCTGCGAGGCTCCTCTCCTCCCCAGGGACAGGGCCAGCTTTGGCAGGGTGCGCTCCACAGCGTTGTCTCTCCCTGCATGTTGGACGTGGAGCTGGAGCGCACGCGTGTGAGCAGACAGGCGTGCTCTGAGCAACGACATCTTGAGGGGACATGCCGTGCTGTAAAATGAAAGGCCTTCATGTTCTCCTCGTCTTCTTTTTTTTTTTTTTTTTTTTTTTTTTTGGAAGGGGGAGATGGGGGGTTTTCG